>VUQS01031304.1:11862-26783 GCA_015108495.1 Heterochromis multidens | reverse complement strand
AAAAAAAAAAAAAAAAGTTAACAGATGACTCAAGGGGAGTGTGGTTTATGCTACTTTGAAAGGAAATACCATTTCCTTGCTTGGACCCTGACTTCGATCAAGTGAAAGCCCCCCCAGTATCCTTTTTTAGATTCTTATGAGGAGTGAAAATGTGATATCACGTTACCCTTGCACCACATTCACTTCCCCTTGTGCATTTTTTTCCCCTTTTTGTGTAAGGTGTGACCTTTCATGCTCAATATTATATGAGCGGCTTAACAACTCTTATACTTCCTTTGTAGTTTATATGAATTGTGGGCAGGTAGCTGATTGCTCAGCGGCCCTTCCTCATACTGTCACTGGCTGAAAGACGTTTTATTTTTTGTCAACCTGGGAATGCCGTGTAGCAACACTTCTTTCAAAGAAAAAACAATTATGCAATGCTTGCATAATTGGGTTTTTCAAGGAAATTTCCAGGTTCTGACTGGATGGAATGAATAGGCTTAAAAGGAGAGAAATTACGGAGGAAACAGATCACAGAAAAAGGGATAGCTAGTTGAAAGTGCTGTATTATTGCTATTAGAGATAGACAGACCCCAACCTCTGAAGCAGATATGAAAGATGAATATTAGATTATCATAGGTTTATCAGTGTGAGTTTCTGAAATTATTATTTTGACTTTTTGGGAAACCTATATATTGTTTTTTTTTTCTCCAAGATTAATAACATTCACTACTGCATTGGAATCACACTATAAGGACAAAAGCACTGGGCAGCTCCTCTTAATCTTTGAATTCAGTTGTTTTCAGTCCCACTGCCACAGGTGCATAATACCACCCAGCCATGCAGTCTGCCTTTACATTTATAAAAGAATGGCTCATTCTAAAGAGCTCACTGAATTTAAGTGTGGTGCTGTAATAGGATGCAATCTTTGCAACAAGCCAGTTTGGGAAATTTCTTCCATCATAGATATCCCGCGATCAGCTGTAAGTGGTATTACTGCAAAGTGGAAATGTTTGGGAACTACAGCAACTCCGCCACAAAGTGGCAGACCACATAAAGTTATAGGGTGGGGGTGCCAAGTGAGGAACACGGTGTGTAAAAGTCACCAATGCTCTGCTGACTCAATAACTGCAGAGTTCCAAAACCTCCTCTGGCTTTAACATCAGCACAAAAACTGTGCACTGGGAGCTTCATGCCCGAACAGCTCCTGTAGGTGTAATGTGTAGGTGGCTGAGTACTTTTGTTCATATAGCGTATGTTCATATATGTGACTGGAGCCAGGATGTGATCAGTTTATCCTGGCATCTAGACTGGAAATGTCTACACTGACTGTCCAAAGGCACAAAATAATTGAAAGAATTGGCCTAGCTGCACTTTTAAAGTTTTTTTTTTTTGGTGGAACAAAAACACTGCATGGAACAACACGAGATTTTAAAACATTCTGGGGTTTTTGTTTGAATTAAACAAGATGCAAAGTGTTAAACATTTACAGGAGCTGATGTTTCCCTGTGACTGGTCTTTATGCAAATGATGCTGTGGCTACGCTCTGCAGCTTTAAATTCAGTGCACAGACATGAAAATGGTATTGTCATGCAGCTCTTGACAAGAAAGTTCATTTTCTTAAACTCGTCCTTTCAATATTGGCTGCAAAACATGTGAGAAATGTTTTTTCTCTGGTTTGAAACTTAAAAATGGATGAACACTATGTGTTATGGGAACACACAATATTATGTAGTTACAAACACACTGCCCAAGAAAACAATGGCATTTTGAAACCAGTGAATGTGTAATATTCTTACTGCATTAAGAAGTTCAAAGAAAAAAGGAGGGGGGAAATCACCTTAAATAAACACAAGTAGCAGAGAAAAAAGGTAAATGTGTCAAACTACCATTGAAACCCAATCCCTAGAATTGTTCCAAGTGAAGGCATTGTGACATATTTTAATAGTATGTCCCAAATCATCGTCGAAATATGAAAATATTCACAGCAAACAATCAGAGAGAGATCGAGGAACACAAACAATGACCAGTTTTCATTAAAAACATTTTGTCTTTAATCAAAATATGCAACTGTGTTTCTGATGTCCATCCTTTTTGCCACATGAATAAGTGTGGTTGTGTCCTGATCATATATGAACATCCACGCACGCACGCACGCACGCACGCACGCACACACACACACTTATTCACACTCACTCTCACACATAGGCTGACTACTTATAACATGATTAATCTGATTGTTCAGTGAAGCAGAATGAAATAAAGAATATGATCCAGCAGCAGCAGCTTGGTAAAACATCCAGTCATGTCCTCTGACTGCAGCCTCAAGAGGGAGGACACATCTTCTTGCTAACCAACTACACCAAACTTCCTTTATGGCTGTTAGTATACTAACTTTATCCCCTGATGTAAGTGTTCTTGACTGATTTACTCTCATGTATTTAAATGAAGAATTTCTGAATAACTGTCATTACTGTTAAGTGTCTTTTGAAAAGTCTGAATTGAAAATGTATGCTGTCAAAGTATACATACAACCCTGTAGCCTTATAAACAGAATTCACTCTGCTGAACCAGCTTTGCCAAAGAGCAGAACTTGAATGGAAAGTGAAACACAGAAACATTCAAACATCAGTGTTGCTAAGAAAACCAATTTTAGCCATTTGACAAAGTTCTCTTTTTGCTGTTTGGTTTCCATAGGAACAGTTAAAAAGACTTCAAAAAAGGTCAAAATTTCAATGTGTAAAAACCAAAGGGAAGAGTCTTTTCTCAATTCAAGAGTCCTTATGGTCCAGCAGATGGCTAACATCAGCCCAAACAAAGCTATTCTCAGCAAAAATGTCTGAGAAGAGAAGAGAAGAGAAGAGTCAGCTTCTTTTGTGTCCCTTGTTATCCTCCTACTTTTATACTGTCACATCACTGGTATGCCCCGCTCCAGGGTGCAAGTTTGGGAGCATTAATTCTCCACCGGCATGGGTTCTTGTGGTACTGCAGCTACTTCTTCTGCCACCACTGGCCCTGATGTTTCTGGTGTCGTTTCAGGCTCTGGTGGTGGTCGCTGGCTGAGGATGACCTGCACTACATAGTCCCTTGAGATGTTGAGTTGGTCCAAGCGCAGTCTGTCTGTCAGTGGCCGACCTGAGAAAAACCAGCGTTGTGTTGCGGCAGGCAAACCCTCCTGACTTTGCAGACGGCGCTTCATCACGCCTACTGTGTCCGTGGAACGGACTGCCAGTCGGAGGTCGCGACCTGTGGAAAGGCGGAGCCGAAGCTGGCACTCCCCTCCTGAGCCAGGATCGCCAACGCTGCCCAGGGACGGGTCAGCGGCTCCGGAGTCAGGATCTGAACCATCGGGCTCGTCGGAGCGCTCTTCAATCATGTTGACGGGGGGAGAGAGGCAATAGACTGGCAGCTGGTATCGATTCCCCAGTTCATCGTAACATTCGGTCAGAGCTCCTGGACAAATGGAGAAGAAGGAGGAAAAAAAAAAAATTCAATATATTTAAAAAAATAAATCGAAATATTAGCATGTGAGAAGTTTGGTTGAGAATTAATCTAAAAGCTAGAAACTATGACCTACAGGCGTTACCACTAACAATAAATTACATAAATATATAAAAACCTGTAAGAGCTCAGTAAATGATTAACTGGGAGGTTCCAGGGAAGAGCAATAAACAATTTAAGTGAACAACAGGGTAATTTCTAACTAAATTTCTAAAAGAATTAAAATATACCTTGCTATGCATGAGCTGGAATACTTTAAAGAAATTTGTTAGTCATTTGTGACATTATAAAGTGAAAGTCAAAACATAACTTTTCCCATTTAACAAAGCCAGAAAATGACCTACGCTTCATAATACCCTGGAATGATATAAAATGGAGAAATGAGAGTCAAACAGAAAATAAAGATTTTGGGGGAAAGATGGTGAAAGCAGGAGGAAAGGGAAAGCCTCACGTTGGAATAAAACATAAAGAAACATTATGTCGCTGCTGTGATTCAGACGCTGACAAAGAGTTGGTGGACAGAGAGTGGGGAATTATAACCTAGTGAAGAGGTCGTGTTATTCCACAAGTAGAAATGTAAGCCATTCTGTCCATGGGGGGGGGTCCCTGGGGGTCCTTAAGGGGATTTCTGACAGATACATATCCTGCACAATAATTAAATGCGACTACTTTTCATACCTAAAAAACAAAAAGGTCATATTTATTGTGGTATTTACACAAACAAACAAAAACAAACGGTTTGCCTGCCTTAGATTTTTCCTAATCTTCATAATATTTTTAAAAGATTACGTTGATAGTGCCCTCCAGAAAGATCGAAAAACTCTCCTCACAAAAGCAAGAAGCCCACTTGACCACTGTTTCCTGTAAATGACATTTGAAAAGGTCACCGTGCTGCTCTTGTGCTGTTTTATGACTTAAACCGAAGCACAAGCTACCTGAGAGGCACAGTGAGTTTTGTCGTAACCGAGACTGAGATGAGTTAGCAGAAGCCCTTTCTACTTTCTAGATGATGACTACTTTGGCCAAGGTGAGGACATGAAAGTAATTCTTGGCTTCGAGAAATCTGCAGTTAATGTAAGTGTGAGGGAAGACGGGGGTAAGAAAAAAAAAGAAAAGTCTAGTTTCTGACAAGTGTAGACCACTTCGTAAGAGAAAAACCACCACATGAAAAGAACTGCAGTAATTATTTCAACCACATAACAGCATACTATTATATTATACCATACTACTACATATAGACAAATTCGTTTAGCTCATAACCAAATAATCTGTAGGTGCACCAACATGATAAAATAATTGGAGAGCATGTTTAAAGGTTTTACAGCTCTCTGTTTTTATCAGAAACATAATGGAAATATAAATTTGTGTAAATAAATCTACAGCCGAGCTGTCCGATCTCCAATATTTCAGCACACCTAACTACTTTTAATGGTGTAAATTGTGGTTTATTTAGATTTGATGAAATTACTTTTATGTGGGATAACAACAGAGACGGCTCAATACGTGGAAGCAGTGATAGCCAGTATCACAAAAGGCTAATATAAATATGAGATTAAACATGGATTAGTGAGAATTTATAAACATGAAAAGGATCTCCATGACTGAATATCTCATTTGATTTTTTTTTTTCTTCAACAGCTGGATGTGGCTATTGTTTATCTTTCAGCCTTAGAATGCTAATGTATTCCAGATGGTACTAATGCTTTTGGTTGTGGGATTTCATAAAGAAAAAAAAATCCCTGCAAAGTGGGATCAGCCGTGGACCAAATTTTAATTTTAAGATTAAATCTTATGATAAATGCAAGGAAACATGGGTTGTTGAAGTGCTATTCTGCATGTCTACCACAAACATGTTTTGAATTGTGTAAGATGAAAATATAAGTAATGTGAATCTGTGAATCTTTCTATCCTCTGGAGGATATTCAATTTACCCAACCGTGGGAATTTGCCCAAACAGTCTACAAGCATTTTATGGACTTGGAGAAGGCAAGTGACCGCATCCCTCGGGATGTCGTTCGAGGGGTGCTTTGGGAGTATGTGGTATTGGGCCCATTACTATGGGCTGTTCAGTCTGTCAAATGTGGTAAGGGCTTGGTTCGCATTACCCACAGTAAATCAGACTCATTCCTGGTGGGAGTTGGACTCTGCCAGGCTTGCGCCCTTTGTTACAGATTCTATTCATAACTTTCATGGACAAAATTTCTAGGCACAGCCAAGGGGTGGAGGGTGTCAGGATTAGTGGTCTCAGGATCTCTTCTTTTTGAGGATGATGTGGCACTGTTGGCTTTCACTGAGGCGTTTTGTAACAAGAGTGTGAAGTGGACAGGATGAGAATTAGCATGGCTGGAAAAGGGTGGAGTGCCCACTCCGGGTAGAGGAGAAGTTGCTGCCCCAGTAGGAGGAGTGTTAAGTATCACGGAGTGAGATAAGATTGGAGCAGGAGATTGACAGATCGATTAGGTTGGTATCGGCAGTGATGCGGACGCTGTACTGGCCTGCTGTGATGAAAAGAGCTGAGCGTGAAAGTGAAGCTGCCGATTTACCGGTTGAGCTATGGTCACAAGCTGTGGTTAGTCACCAAAACAATGTAGATGCAAGTGGCAAAAATTAGGTTCCTCTGAATTGTGGCTGGGCTCTCCCTAGAGATAAGGTGAGGAGCTCGGTCATTCACGAGGGGATCAGAGTAGAGGTGCTACTCCTCCACAACTGGAACCAGTTGACATGGTTCTAGCAACTGACTAGGTTGCCTCATGGACGCCTCCTAGCTGAGGTGTTTTAGGGCAAGCTCCACCAAGACGATACCCCAGGGCAGACCCAGAACATGCTGGAGAGATCTTGCCTCTCGGCTGACTTGGGAACATCTCAGTGTGTGCCGCCCCCCAGTAAGAGCTGGAGGAGGTGGCTGGAGAGCCTCTGGGTACCTTTGTTTAAACTACTGCCCCTGGTACCTCAAGACAGATAAGCAGAACAAAATGGATGGATAGATGTGGATGGATGGATGCAAATGGCTCCAAAACAATTTTTCTATAATTTCATTATGCTTGGATAATGACAAAGACTCTTGAATCTCATTTCAGCCTTCACAGAGCAACTTTAGAGGAGCACAAAATTTGTCTCCAGCCTTGTTTTTAATACAGTGAAAGAAGAACCCATCAGATGATGCATCTCTAATACAATAAAAAGTCTCCATTATGAATTGAGTGGGGTTTTGGAGAAACCGTTTCATTCCCTGATTGGCACAAAGTCTCAGCTAATAATGGAGGCAATACAATCTTTTAAAACGTTTTTGAGGATCAATGATTGTCCACCACTGCAGTTAACTGAAAAATCAACAGCTACAAAAAAGACTTCCATAAAGTAAATCCTACTGTTTATGGTGATCATATTAGTTTTGCTCTGGTGCCACAAAGATACCCTAGCTTTTCCTTAGCCCCAACAACCCATGTGTGTGTAAAACTAATGACAGGTTCATCATCAGCTGTACTCTGTATTTGGTGCTAATTAACCTGCTAAGAGTGACTGAACATAGTAAACTTTAATCTTGCTTTAAATTTGTGAATGTGTTACACTGTAGCTTTTAGTTCAAAGCATTTCTACACTCAAGTTTAGCCTCACAGAGCTGCTGGCATTACAAAAAACTCTTCTTAAACGGAGCAAGCCGAGTAGCATTTTTTGTTGTGGAGACTGACATGTTCACAATAAAAACAAATTTATATAACATGCACCACTCTGGCTCATATACAGGGACCTCTCTCTGTCTGTAGTCACCACTCTTTGTTCTTGAACACTGTCCCATCAACCAGCACTATTTTGTTACAAGTCACAAAAAAAACATTAACACTGAAGGTAGAGGAGTGCATTGCATATCTGAAATATTTATCCATTCTCTTCATTACTAATAATTAACAGAATTAAAGCCACCCCCCAAAAATAGTCCAACCTATCAGCTGACCCCTAGTTTCTTGGCGCAGACCTAGACTGGTGGCCTGATGTTCAAGATAAGCCCTTTCCTATCAAACAAGATTCAACTTGTTTCTTAAAGTTTAATGAACAGACCTGACAGCCAACCACACATAGCCAAAAAATTTAATCAAACTCTTAATTTGCCCCATTGTAGAATATGTGATGCATTAAATGTGATGAAAATATTTAGGAGTGCGAGGTTTGATCAGCTGACAACTGTCCTGTGTGATGCTCAGTTTATTCCCTATTGGTTAAAGTAGTGGTGGAAAGCCAAAAGTGTCCTGCTGAACAAGGATGGAATGGTGAAAGCAATCGGAAATCAACCCTTAACATAACTGAATGAGGAAAATGTAAATGTGTGAGTGGTGAAAATATTTAAGTGTTGTGACTACTCTCTGTACTGCACTGCTGGTTGAGTAAAAGAATGATGTCAGGTCTAGGGAATCCACAGCTGCAGCCCAGCAGGACCTGATCTGACCTAGCCAAACTACTGAGAGGAATAAAGCAGGAAACAATAGGAACCATGTTCACATAAGGCCTCTCACTCATATTGGCTGTTCTCATTCAGGGAAAGCTGTTTCACATCTTTCACATTAGGACTTAGTTGTATCACTTACCGAATAATTCTGTCCACCTCTAAAGTCCTGCAGAAGAGCTCATCTATGAAAATGCCACCTATTCCCTAAGAAATCTAATTTACAAAAAACAAATTATATTCACTGACTTTAAATGTACCATACCCATGACAACATGAACAATAAGGCATCACAGACATGAGGTTCTTAATGGTACTTAAAATATATATTATTCAGGTTTTGCTGTCACGTGACTGGTAACCAAATGATGTTAACTTGCCCACATTTTGGACATGTGACATTGTAAGGTCAAGTTACTAAGGCCCCAGTTACAGAAGGCCTAGAGACTGGCAACCCCTTGCAACCACTGGTTGTTAGTGAAAAATGTGTATTCCCGACCAGTTGGCAAAAACCTCATTGTGATTTCTTTGGTCGTTTGCAGATTGCCATGGTCACCTGTAGTTTGCACGGCTTATTTCCAAACATGCACTGACTACTCTCCAAATGGTAAAGAAACTGTGAAAAGAAACTGGAAATGGGAGAACATTTGTCTTCAAAATAAAAGCTTTAGCCAACATGTTTCAAATGGCACAACTTTTACTTTGAAGACAAACGTTCTCCATTTCCAGTTTGTGTCGCACTTTTTCCAAATTTCACTACTGCTTGACTAGTAGTTAGCAAGTGTTTGCAGCAAAGTTAGTGTCTTCCACAGAAACTCCAGGCAACCGTGCCAATCTGCTAGTGATCAAAGCAATCACAAGAAAGTTTTTGGTCTTTGCAACCAATTTCACTAAGCAACTGACAGAATAGAGCACTATCAGTCATGGACTGGCCTCCCCAGAGCCTGGAGCTCAACATTACTGAAGCAGTGTGGGATCATCTTGACAGAGAACAGAACAAAAGGCAGCCAACATCCAAAGAAGAGCTTTGAATGTCCTTCAATAAGCCTGGAGAAATATTCCTGAAGACTAATTAAAGAAATTCCAAGACAGCTTGCCTAAGAGATGTGTTGAAAAATGAAGGTGGTCATACCAAATATTGACTTTCAATCTTGTTGGAATTATATACCGTTTTTGCTTTTTATACTGTATTTCTATGTATGTTTGCACATGTTTCAGTAACTTACTGCACCCATTTCCTATTTTCCTGGCAAAATATGAAGAAATTAGGGATTTTGCACAGAACTGTATTATTATTCTGACGTTTTATGAATTATGAATAATAAAGAATGATACACATCCACAAGCACAGAGCCTGCTCCAGCAGATTATAATAAGTGCTTGGAGTTGGGTTTCCTGAATTTGAGCCATATACATTTTATAGATTTGATCTAAGAGAATGCTCTCATGTGTTTTGAACTCTTCTGCATACTTACATGAGTTATTACTTCCTCCTTTCAGCAGACCAAGAACATGCCCCTTATTTATTATTTATGGGTTACTTCTCCAGTACTTCCTCACAGCTAAAGTCTAACCTCTAAAATGTGGTCACTGAGATTCTCTAAGAGGTTCTTTTATAGCAGGCTGAATTATATTGATGCTTATTATCACTTCCATGTTCACTAAAATTTCAACTGTAGTTTGTGACTTCAAAAAGGACAACAAGGAAGCCACTTAGACAAACAAATGTTTTCAGTAATGTGTGGTAAAGATTACTTCCTGTTTATGAAACTTCATCAGACGGCACTTGAAATCTAAAGACACTTCCTGGGGAAGTAGCCTCCCTTTGCTTCTCTGCTCTATTTTAATGTAACCTCTTCATATTTGAGAGCTAATATCTTGTAGCTCCCAGTGGTAGTAGATGCTGTCAGGTGCCAGGAAGTATAGCCATCTCATAATTTTTCCAACTCTACATTCTGAGTATTTGCAGGAGACATTTTGACTTTGACATTGCAGTGTCCTGGTATGCCTAGGTTTCAGAAACTAAAACAACAAAAACTATGAGCTGTCAGCTACATCCATCACTGCGGAAATGTGTGTTACCATGTGGCAGTGTGATGCTGGCTCCGTCGAGAATCGCTTGAGCCAGCAGGTGGTCATTGCTCTCAAAGGCGCTGGCCGCAGCCCGCAGCGCATCCCAGATCTCCTTCCGCCCTTCGAAAGCTGGCGCCGTATCCCAGAACTCATCTCTTTTGCTGCGCAGCTGGCCTTCAGTCATTGGGTAGTCACTTTTCCATTTAGGCCGCTCTCTCTTCAGTGGCTGGTTACGCCCTAGAGCCACTGGGAGTGGCAAAAAGAGGGAGAGGAAAGGGGGGATTTAGAGAGAAAAGCAAATAATAAAAACAGGAAGACTGATGTAGACTGAAGATTGAGGAACCAAAACAGAAATATTGAAAAAGACTCTCATAACAGTGAGTGAGGGAAGGATGAATCAAAGGTGTGAACGAAAAATGGGAATAAATGGAGGAAGCAACAAAGAGAAGGAGGAGTAAGGGGAAATACCAAGAAAAAGAAAGAAAGAAAAAAAACAAAAGCAATTTGGACAGGAAGAGAAAGTAGAGAGATGTGGAATGAAAGATGAGAAAAGGTGGGAAATCCACAGAAGAAGTAGAGATTATGAGTAAGGAGGAAGAAGGCATAACAAGAGTCAGGATTCATTGGCAACAAAACAACCGTTTTTCAGTTTTGCTCATACACACAAGTAAGCTCCTATGTTAGATTAAATATGGGTGTACATAAAGTATAAAACAATATATAAGGTATAAATTAAGCATTTATACAGACTAAGCAGAACACCATTAAAGGTTAGGGTTCTAGAGCCTAACAGCGCTCCATCTGCAGCAGAAAGGCAGGTGAAAAACACCATCTGGATCACCGCCGAAGGGGCCGACACACAGGACAGCGTGCACGTGTATGTTTGAATACACATCACAGAGACGGAGGTGAGAGCAAGCTGATGGATCAAGGTGTTGAGTTACACCTGCTACTGGTATACACGTACCCTCATGATCATATGGCACAGTCCAATAACACTAACCTTCAACTGACTGTAGTAAGAAACCTCTAACTGTGTTACTTTTTACACTTGCTGGAACTTAAACCAAGAGAACTGCTGAGAACACTGTTCGTCTTTTAAATGGTTCATAAGACAGATTACAGTACACAGTGTGTAGTGGGTTAAGTGGGACTTAGTTGGACAGGTTTAGCCTTTAATATTGCTGGGAGGGGGAAAACAATGTTGTAGCAGTACATGTAAACAGACAGCAACACAGATAAACATAAATTAAAGTTCCTCTCCTGGCACTGACCTTCAACTCTTTTCAAATACTGTAAAACCACTTCCCAATAGAAAAGAAATTCAGACATAGGTGTTTGAACTAGAAAGTGATTCTGAAGAAGACTGAACTGCACAAGGTTCGTGCATCAGAATGGAAATGTATTTTATGGATTGCTCTCTATAATGTTAGAAACTGTGTCTCAAATTAACTTTTGGACTCACCAGCCAAGAAGACGGTTATACATTAAAGCTGAATTTTACTGACCTAAAATAAAACAAACAAACAAAAAAAAACCACTTTCTCTGTGGACATAGACACCTGTTTCGGTGCATTTCGTTGTGATGAGGCACTATGCTGAATACAACTTAAAAGAGCTCAGAGTAAAACTGAAGCCAGATTTTTGATATTTGATACACGGTGAATCAGTTTAAGCCTGACCTCAAGAATATTTGATATATTAAAATTAAACTGAATGTATTTGCAAATTAATTAACTTAGTAATCAAACATAAAAGTAACACCCCTGGATGCTTAACCATTTGATCAACTTAAAGCTTATCAGACTCTAGACTCTTTATCTCAATCATCCACTTCTTTACACGGTCCATAAAGTGCGTACTCTGCCCCTCATTGGCTAGAGTTCCTTGATTGTTTACATGTTAAAGGACAGGAAAAAAAAAAAAAGCGAGAGCCAAAAACTAAGATCAGACAGCAGGTGTGTGACACTTGTTTTATGGTACCACGTTGGTGCCCGTTTGCCTACGCAAAGGGGTACGCAACCAATGCAAAAGTACTTGCATTCAGTCTTCCAAGGAGCCCACGGCACGTAGCTTTAAGTGGATGATGCTAAGCATAGATTACTTAAAAAGTCTGCCAGAACTAGGAAGGAAGTAACAGCGGAGTTCAGCACGAACTGAAGAAACACAAAAAAAATATCAAAGATCAAAAACTACAGCTCGAAAAGCACAGATAACGTTATTTTTAACACTCGGTTTCACTTCAGCTCTTCACTGTAACTTTGCTGTTCTCCACAGCTGGCAAGGACGAAGAACAGCACAAGAAAGGGAAGCACACAGACTGGTTGGTTGTGACACTGTCCCCTGGTGACAGTAAACAGCTACAACATGTAAATGATAGTCTGGAAAGGTGTCTGTAGGCTCTGCGTAGGTTTGAGCCATGAGTGTGCGCGCTTATCAAACTCAGAACCAGCATGCCTGTAAACGAGTAGGAAAAAATAAAACTTTTTTTAAAAATCACATGACTATCTCCACAGCAAAGTGGTACACGGGTTAGCGTTGTTGCCTCACAGCAGAAGGGTTCTGGGTTTGAATCCACTAGCCGGCACTGACCTTTCTGTGTGGAGTTTGCATGTTCTCCCTGTGCCTGCGTGGCACTCTGGGTACTCCAGCTTCCTCCCACAATCCAAAGACATGCATGTTAAGTTAACCGGTGACTCTAAATTGCCCATAGGTATGAATGTGACCATGAATGGCTGTATGTCTCTCTGTGATTGCCAGTCTATTGCAGAGCTCTCTCTCCACTGTGTACCATGGAAGCACAGTGTTCCACTGCTCCCGCAGCCCTGACCTGGATAAGCATTTGACATTTACTTGGCAAAGTGAAACTCTAACCACATTTGAAGGGTGTTCATTTTGGACCCTGGTTAGAAAAGTTATGGAAAGGGGGTAGCATGAGCCTTCAGGGTGACAATGTTAAACGGCTAAAGCCTTGGTTTACTTCATTGCAGCTGCTATAAGTCCGCTGCTTGTGGTGCATGCTTAGTCGGTGCACTGTGGTGTAAATTCTCTGCAGACAAGTCTGCACAGTCAAAAAAAACAAAACAAAAACAAAAACAAAAAAACAGGCAGGCACGCAGACATGGGCATGGACCCTCGCGCTCACCATCTGATGATGAAATTAATGTCAGTCAGACCCGTGTGGATGCGTAAAGTATAATTAAGGCTTAACAATGTGTTTCTGTTTGCCAATTCTAACAAGTTAGCTCCACTTCTTTATGCTTGTTAGATATGAAGATTTATCCTAGCTCAGAACGGGTCTTTGGGGGTGACACAGTAAGCAGGACCACCCCATGTGCAGTAAAAGCAAGAAGACTGGGTTACTTTTATTGGTTACTTACTTTTATGCAATTTCTGGCTTATAGGTTAACAAAAATGCATACAATTTCTGAGAAAATGAAACCACTTTTAACAAAACTTTGTACTATATTTTACAGTAGTCATGATTTTCCTTTGGCTCTAATTAAAATGTCTTAGAGAGGTGCCAAAAATTCCACTATGCAGTAAAAACCCTGCATATGTAACTCAGGCTGTCTGTTTTTGAGACCCAACACAGGTACAAAGCAGCTCCAAGAAGCTGAATTGCTTATTTTCTTCCTGATTTATCTTTCAAGCAAATATAATTGCACAGATTTTCATTGGATGCCGTCTTTAAACAATTTTATGTGATTATACAAAACATTAGCAAAAGTACCAAACAATCAGTAACATCAGAAACTTAAAAGCATTTCAGTACGTCATTCAGTTGTAATCATTTTCCAGCAGTGCCTGCCTGAATTCCTGTGGATATACTTGCATGTTATGAACTTGTCTGCATGACACTGTGTCCATATGTCTTCATTAGCCTACTTTCCACATCGTCTGTCAGCCAATAATTCTCTTATATCTTTAAACAGTAACCTACTTGGGTGTCATTCAGTAAGGATTTATGTAGGCCAGTATGTGTAACAATTTAACACTGAAATTTCTACAAGGTAAACCTGCCTACGACATCTAATTTAGTGACAAACAAATTTGCATATGTTTAATCGAAGTGTGTCATCTCTGCTTTTATCAGGTAAGAGCTGATTGTCTGCATCGTCTCTTGATCCTCCACATTTTACAGATATCGCTATATGTGACATCTAGTCAGGGAGAAAGTCTGAGGGATTGGCAAAGACAGAAGCAGAGGCAATGAGGAAGACATAAAGGAAACCAGGTTTTATCTCAGCATCTCTAAGTGTTCAGTCTCCACCCCCATGACCAACTGTATTTACTGCTCTGTAATTAAAATAACTCGCTGGCTATGAGCAGAACTCATTCTCAAGCCTAACAAACCAGGAAACAACACTAGGGGAGTTGTCTACAACACCTCAAACTACAAGAAAGGGCTCTCTTTTTGAGATGCACACCATCTTAACATAATAATTCTCCTTAATCTCCATCCAGAGGCCTTTATAGTTGACAAAGCACTCTTCTTCCACTGTACACCCTGCCCATATCACCAATGCAAACTATCTAAAGAGAATATGTTTTATAGCATGTATTCATCCACAGCTTCGCACTCAGTTTCTCAGTGCTTGAGCTGTCATCCAACTAAGCTTTGGGACTGCATGCAACTCTATTTACTGCCCAGTAAATTCAATTAACCTTCATCTTGCACTCTTCTCTGATATGTCACTTTTTGCTCCTGGGCCATGCTCACACGACAAAATACACTCGCAGCCTCAAGTTTCACTTTTAAAAGACTAACTTCATCATAAAGCTGCAGTTTTCACACCTCCTCCACACTTTCTACCACTTCTCAGGACACAACATGCCCCAACACCTCACTCACAACAAAAAAAAAAAAAGAAAAAAAAAAAAAAAACAAAAGAGACAAAAAAAAAAAAAAAACCCCCCAACCCAC
>VUQS01031304.1:0-10840 GCA_015108495.1 Heterochromis multidens | reverse complement strand
GTGCACTGTAAAAAAAAAAAAAAAAAAGAAAAGAAAGAAAAAAGAAAAAAAGAGAATCTTTGGGGCATGAAATGTTTGCTTTGGACCTTGTACTCAATTGATGTTAATGCATTTTGACACATCTGATGTCATGTTTTGTGAGAAGCAGTTTGCTGCCCAGATGAAGGCACATCAAAATTCTCACCCTTGTATCCTTGACTGTCAAGGAAGTCCTCCTGCTGTTACTGCTGGCTTTAGTGACTAAAATTAATGTTAACCAATGGGGAGGCTATTCTATTCTATAAGAATTGAAGGGTTTCAGAAGTGAGACTAGTGTGTGGTTTCAAGCAGTCACATAATTTAGGTTTACTTGGTTGTAGAGCAGTTGGTTATTACAATCTATAGTATAATTCAACTTAATTATGTTCTCTTTAATTTTATTACACCACATTCAATCACTTATAGCAGGCCTTTTTAAGTTTTAATGCACAAAATATTGTTGATTTGTGTTGCATAGATTCTACTCTATTCTATCCTGCACGGGAGGGTTTCATTAGTGAGACTAGTTTGATGTTTCAGTCACACGGTTTAGAGTTGCTAAGTTGTACACAAACTAGATTTTACACTACAGAGCATAATAAAAGCAGTTACAGTTGTGGACATAAATTTACATACACTCATCATGAGCATGAATGTCATGGTAATTTGGGGCTTTTAATTTTTTTTTTGAACATTGCTTTTTCCAAGGTGGAATGATTGTACAGCATACATCTTTAATGATAAAACAAGAATTTGGTAAACAAGGAGTAAAGGTGAGGCTTTCAAACCTGAGAACAATGTACTGATTATCAAGCATGGTGGTGGTAGCATCAAGCTCTGGGGCTGTTCTGCTGCCAGTGGTACTGGTACAATGTACAAAGGGAATTGAATAATGAAGAAGGAGGACTACCTCCAAATTCTTAAACTTCACCTCAAATCAACAGGTTGAAGCTTCTGGAATGGCCTTCCCAAAGTACTGGGCTATGCTTAAAAGTCAAGTCTTTGCCAGGAAACCAACAAATTAAAATGAACTCTGCCAATTTTCCCAATATAAGTGGTCAAATATCCAGCCAGAATGCCAGAAGCTTGTTGATGGCTACCAAAAGCATCTGGTTGATGTGCAACTTGCTAAGGGACATTTAACCAAATATTGGTAGAGGTGTATGTGTATATTTGAGCCTGTATGTATACTTTTGACCATGTGTGGATTAGAGAAAATCCAAAATAAATTCAATCTTGTGCACCCAATTCTTATTTATTTATTTTTTTTAAGTAATTAAAGATGTATGCTGTACAATCATTCCACCCTGGAAAAAGAACAGTTCAAAGAAATCATTAAAAGCACAAAATGACATTTATGCCCATGATGAGTGGATGTAAACTTCTGACCGCAACTCTATTGTGTTACTGTTCCATTCTGTTCTCTTCAGCTGTCATTAGATTATCAGTAGTTCTGCTGGGAGAAACAAAAACACACTTAAAATTTATTGCAAATAGAAAAATATTGTCATCGGGTTTTGCGAAATGCAGTTGTTCTGCTTTTTCTATTCTTGTATACTTCCTACTTTTCTACTTATGCCAGCGTAAAATTATATAATTGCTTTCGTCAGCTGTTTCAAGTTTAAACGCACAAAACATTGTTGAGTGATTGTTGCGTAGATTCTATTCTATTCTATTCTATGCTGGACACTATCTTTGGGACTGTCCTAAAGAGACCTATGTGTAATCTGACGCACTAGAACACACACACACGCACATGCCCACACAGTCACTCACGTGTTTCTTAACACAAACGCAGAACAGCAACAGGATAGCAAGGGTAATTTTACAACAGAGCTGTCTGGAATTTCAGTTATTTCCCATTGCTAGGAACTGAAAGAAGATGCTTGTGTAGGAGCGAGCTTAGTTGGAAGCCCTTCGCTGACAATCTGCGTGACCTAAATGATGTAATATGATGTAACAAGTTCCTGGAGTTGACATTCAGCTGAATACTTGTGATCAAGGTCACAGTAGGAGATTCAGCAGACTCTTCTGTACTGCCTTCTATATGTAGACTGTTTTATGATGCAAACTTTGAATTTTATGCTAGCAGGCTTCATTCAGGGAGTGCTAAAGAGGGCTGAGACAATTGATTTTGTTAGGAATGTTCCTTTTTTTTTTAAGGCAATTACAGATATTACAGAAACTCGTACATGTCACAGAACCTGAAACCCACACTGTTATGGACATGCCATAAGAAGGTTAAAAGGAAACTCATAAAAACATGCAGTTGTGTGGTTCCAATTAAAATTCCAGTCTTGGCTGTTGGTCTTCTGTAACACTGTTAGAAGTCTCAGTAAGCTGTGAAATATTTCACACAGTCACTGCTCAAGGCTAGAATAAGCTGTTGACCAAACACACATGGGAAAGTGTGATCAGCTCACTTTGAGAACTGCAGTGACCTCTAGTGACATTGTTTTATCTAACAGCATGATTAGATAAGTCATCATGGTATGTTGGTTTAATTTATATTCCAAACAGAATGAATAGTTTCAGTATTTTGTAAAAAAGATGGAGTTTATTGACAGTTAAAAAGCAGTCAGGGAGACACAGTAATATGACAATAACAGTGCAGATATAGCACAGATATGCTGCTTCAAATTAGACATACTGGCTGAAAATAGCATATCCTGCTTATGTGCATGCACCAAACCACAGTGAATCTTATCTGTAACAAGGAGAAAGTAAAATGTGTGACCTTTAACACTGCATGGACTTGTATAATTTTAGTTCAGGTTTTTTTAGTTAATTCTCTCTCTATCTCCTGGTTCTTTACTTTCTCATCTTATCTTTGTCCTCACTTTTCATCTGCTTATACATTTCTGAGTCAGTAGATGGTGCTGGAGAGGTGGACCCTGCTTAAGCCAAAATAGAGTGACATAGCTTTTTTTTTTTAAGTGCACGATGGAGGTTAAAAGGTCAGAAAATTGGTGTAAAGACTCCCATTTGCACCTTTTAATAGAGAATAATATGTACCTGCTGGTATGGTATGCCACTCGTAGCACCTTATTTTTTTTTTTAAGATTATCTTGTCTAATGTTGACCAACAGCTGCACATTTATGTCAATATATTTGATAGGACTCACATGCACTTTAGCAAAAAACAAATGAACGTGAGTGCTCTAATAAAACCCTGAAATATTGGCTGCAAAAGTAAAAAACTGCAAATAGCCATTAAGGTTGTTCATTCTGACCTCTGAGGTGGTAATTGTTCTGCTGACTGTCTCAAACAAGGCTTAATTTTTCAAGTTTGAAAAAATAGAAGAAAAATATAGACCAGCAAGCTTTTCTTTTCTTTATCTGACAGGTCTCTCTAATCTTTATCTCTGTTGCTTCTTTCACTGTCTCCTGTTATTTTCTTTAACACCCTCTTTTCCTTCCACTTCTCTAATTTAGCTGACTGAACAGCTGGCACGGGGATTAATGGCTTGTCAGTGATTGATTGATTTATTCTCAACTGCCCAGCTCTTGCACTCACCCAGAGTCTGACTGGCTATTTGAAGATTTTGTTCAGCTTCTCCCATCTGTGTTGAAGATGGGGCTGCTAGCGGACCAATTGATTTGCTGTTATCTGTGGAGCGCTACCCCCTTTTCAGACAAAAAAGCCACAGTATACTTGAAAATGAGGCAGGGCTGTTTGAAGCTTTTAAACTCATTCAGATCCAGCTGCGTGTTTGAAGGAGACTAACAGACGGCACACAGTTGATTGTCCTTTCATTGATTTACAATTAACTGCTTTGTCTGGCTGGACTGCAAATCTCCACCACATCACAGTGTCACACACTTTGAAGAGAGTCGGAAACAGGATGGGAGCAAAAGAGGGAACAAAAAGGTGAACTGGTGAGGGCTGACAATCAGAATGATCAAGAGAGAGGCAGATAGCCAGGCTGTGAGAAATTCAGGTCAAGTTGGCCCTCAGGATAAAAGTAGTCTTTAATGTAAGATGCTCTAGATATATGGAGGACTGAAACTGCCATAATAAATAAAGAAGAAACACCAAAAAATATTATGAAAACAAATGTATGCATTTTTTCTATTTATAAAATAAAATGTATATTTGTTTTAAATTTCTTCTGTATTTATTTGTCTTCGTGGTAATTCTCAGATTTACATACTTTCACTTTTAATGTTTTGTTATTTTAATTATAATTTAGCTAGATTATTTAAGTGCCACAGTTCTCTGGGAATCTCCTGACTGTAGGCCACCATTTCTGTTGTGAGTTAGCGTGACTGAAGGTACGTCATAGATGTAATCAACCAAAAAGGCGAAAACCTGAACCCATGGCACACATGACACGGACGAGAGCCACTCTCAGAAATGTAAAAAGAAAAACAAATAGAAAAGTTTGGGGGAAATAAAAGTGGCACATGTATATAAATATAAGAACAAATAGATGGCAGTTTTAGTCCACCATAAAGATGGAGCAACAATGATCACATTTTCCGTTTGTTTCACTAAGGATCTATAGCTAGTTTGCCATGTGCTAAATCTTTCTGTACGAGACTTTAAATTGAGTTTGTTCAGATGTCTGAAAATGGGACATTTTCTGCTACCATTACATAAATTGCTGTACTAAAAGAGTATGCACACACTCACACACACACACACACACACGCACACACACACACACACACAAACCCCAAAAATAGTTAATATATGTTATATACATTAATAATTGTGGATTTGGTCTCCACTCCTGACAAAAATGTGGAACTGTTTACTTTTTTCCACACATGCTGTAAATGCTCTTTATTTTAAAATCTAATAAATCACCAACAAAAACAACATTCTCAAGTAGAACTTACATTTGTTGAGCAGCTGACATGTTGGCTAGTTTTTTCTTGACCAAAATCCAGATTATTTACTTAAGGAATAATAATCACAATAATAATAATAATAATAATAATAATAATAATAATAATAATAGTTCCTATTATTATTATTATTCTTATTGTTATAATGAATATGAATGTGAATAATATGTAACAAGTAAAATAAAGTATTTATAATTAAACAAAGCAAAACAGAATTGTAAATGTCAATAAAATGTTAAAATTAAAAGAGTAGGTGACTCTCTGCTAGACAGATGTCTTCCATTGTAAAGAGTTATTGCATGTGTTATGAAAGATTTCCTGTATCTGTCCTTGTGGCAGTGAAGCTGAATCAGTCTGTTAGAGAAGGTGCTTGGGATTGGATTGGATTGGTGGATAACAGCTTCTTCAGTGACCTCCTCTCCACCACAGCTTCAAATGTGTCCAGTTTGCAGCCAATCACAGAGCCAGCCTTTCTAATCAGTTTATTCAGTCTGTTTGGTAACCAACTTCAGTGCTGCTCCCCCAGCAGACCACAGCAAAGTACACTGCACTCGCCATGGATGACTGACATAACTTTCCCGCATGCATTAAAGGATCTCAGCTTCCTTAGAAAAATTTTGGTATTCAGGGTCAGAAAAACACTGACAAGTGTTTGTTTTAACAGAACAATGATATTGGCATCCAGCTACTTTAGCACTGGACTGGCTTTTGAAAAAAACCCTTTGAATCCAAGCCCAGGCTTTCTCATTCCCTTTGAAAATCTATGAAGTGTTCAGGGACACGTTCCAGATTTTTGACCCAAGCTGGGATAAATCCAGAGATGCTAAACTGACAAAGACAAGTCAAAGCTGCATGTTTTTACAAAGCATTAGAGTTACTGAGTTATTTATCTAAAAGCAGATTCTTTTAATACATTTCAGCTTTTTGTTTGTCTTCATATTATAAATTTTCTGTCCAAACGCTAGCTCAGGGGTTAAGTCTGTTCTTATTCTAGGTGCTGTAATGTAAGAGATGCTTTGTTAGGCTCCTATGCAATCTCGTCAACATTAATCTCAACAAAGGACAGCAGAACTCAGTCATGAGACCATAACATGAGTCTGGCTCAGAGAATGTCACTGTTGATACATCAACACAGCCATAATTAAAACTTAAATTACCATTATTACAGCTAAAATGGCCATGTTTGAATTGAAAGAGAAGGGTAGAGAGAAAAATGATGGGGACTGATAGAGCTCTTACTAATTTTGGGCATTGTTGCTGTTGTACTGGTGCTTTGTACATCTTATCTTTCCACAGCCTGTCTTGCTTTCTTTTGTTGTCTCTCTCTCTGTGTGGGTGTGTGTGTCTGTGTCTGTGTGAGAGCACATCACACACGGCGTAAAGCCCAAACTCAGACCTGACTTGTTTTGGTAAGGCTCAGTTTTGTAGAGATTTATCTGTCCACTGGATGAGTCTTTAGTTTGTCATACCACATACTGTATATGCTCCATAAACACAGGAATAAGCTCTCTTGATGTAAGCCTTTACACTTTACACAAAAACTGATCATCCTGATCTGCTTATGGGGCAAGACTGTTACTTTGAGTGCTATTTGGTATAACGCCAGTCAGTTCAAAAAATAGAGGAGTGTGTGAAGTAGAGAAACTTTAACATTCTTCCAAACAGGGTGCAGATGCTACAGTGTTAACAGCCCGACAAGCAGAGGATACAACACTGTGGAGGGTCAATCTGGTTTCACAAGACTAGTTTGTCTATTCACAGTCATAAATAAATGCTTTCTTCAGTCATTTGTCTGGGTAGTTGCTCAGCTTTTACAACTATTCATCCACATGACCAGAAGAGATTTAATCATGCTTGGTAGAGCTTCAGGCACTAACAGCAAGAAAATGAAAAGAAGCACTGTGCACAAGTTTTATTCATGTGAAAAGATATGCTCTAGGTGAAGACAATTTTTAAAAAATTACAGGGATGGATTTCAGTTTTCTTCGTACAAAGTGCAATAAACAGAAAAAAACATGTGATCACACAGTGTGTTTAAAATGGCTCCAAGGATTACAGTCAAGAGTCACTGTCACTGCTCTGAAACCCTGTTCTTGTGTTTTCATACATAGGTGAGTTGCTTGGCTGATAGTCTTATATAAAGAGATATGATCAGACTCTACACAGGCGGTAGATTTATGTGCCAGTATCCCAAACTGTTTTCTGCCATAAAGTCTGAGCAGGTGCTGGAAGATTTCTTGAAAGGGTGGTAAGCCTGATGTACTTTTTACCTTCTGTAGGAAGCTCTCCTGGTCAACCATCAAAAACTTGGACAGCACATCTGGAACCACCTGCTTGTGTCTTTGAGAAAACTTGGTGTCTTACTTGTATTTTACAAGTCTTAGTATGTTTTATCTGAAACTCATAAGTAATACAATCAAACCAGTTTCTACATTTATACATGGACGTATGATAATAATTCCACATACAATATCCTAAGCAGTATAGTATCAAGCTTACAGTGCATCCAGAAACTATTCACAGCGCTTCACTTGTTTCACATTTTGTCATGTTTTGTCAGGTTATACTGCGTAGGACCCTCAAACTCCCAGGCCTCTGGTAGAGGACCTGAGCTTCAAGGATAAAGACCTCCCGCGAGGGTGAGAGGAGAATTTTTTATTTTTTTTTATTTGTAAATCTTCTTGTACATTGCCATAAAGTGTGTCACAGTTGGATTGTCTCCAAGGAACATAGAAATGTGATCACAAAGTGACCTGCAGACACCTTCATGTCTTGTTTGCATTATGCAATAACAGTTCAAGTGAAATTAAGTTTTTTGTGTCAGAGTTTTCTCTTAATGTGGCCTGGCATGATTGGATAATAAAAGTCACAATGAAGCAAGAGGAGCAATGGCAGCTTCAAATAGCTGTCCTGAATTCTCTCTTTTCTCTGTCAGCCTGGCTTAGAAGGTGTCTAACTGACAGACTAATCCTAATCTAATTAAATCTAATAGAGCCTGATGTAATCCATTTATGTGCGCTGATTGGATTTCTTAGAATGGTGAATGGAGACTTTTGAGTTGTACGCACTAGTAGTATTTCTTTTATATTAACACTGGGCATATTGTACAGTGCAAGTAACAGTTTGATGGTTATTATTTAGAGTAAGAAAACACTGGGGTTTATGATTGAGTAGCTCTTATTTCTATATCAAAGACACCCTTCCTTCAGAACAGATTTCGGCATGACATGAATTTGAAATGAGAGACACACACTGGAAACAGCGCTTGCCAAATGGCTGACAGCAGGACAATGGGGAATATTTAACTTCCTGTGCTGCTCTGGAACGTCACCATGGATGCACGCAAATGTTCGTTTAAGGTAACTGGGTATAAATATGCACACACACAGAAAGATTGCACACAGACATGAATGTGGAAAAATGCATACATGGACTCACACGTACACAAATGCAGCTTATTGCCAAGGCCAATGAGCTGGTGTGACACCATATGTTACAGTGTTGGCAGCAAATGTTCATTCGAAAGACTACAAACCGGTTAGAAGCTATAAACACAGTCAGAAAATTCCTGCACAGAGGAGAAGACACGCACACATGCAGTCACTGAAATCTGAATTTAATGCTCATAAAGAGTTAATGTCTCTTATATAGGATGGAGTGAATGAATGCACACACCAGACATGTGCACTTGTGGCTTTGTATGTTCAAAAATGTATGACACAAAATCTAAAAAGAAATTACATGAGGCATATACAATATAAATTAAAACACTGTCACAAGAGTGTTATTATATTTCCTCACTGAGCTGGTAGAGCTGAAAGGGGCTGACTGCTTGCCCCAGTGACATATAGCTCATGGGTCATGTAATGTAAATCTATACAGTGGGAATTTAAGCTCAACATGCTAAGCTGAAGACTGTGACTTTCAGCTCCCAGAATACCACCAAGGCCCCAAAGACCACCCACAAGTAAAGTGGGGCTCCTCTAAGCTTGATGTTCTTATGCCAGTGAACGGGCATCCCTGCTCATAACCAGTACGTGTTACAACAGCATGTGTGAGCCAGTGCCTGCACTCTTTAAAATGAATGTGTGTCTGTGTGTTTGTTTTATTTTTAATATAGAGGTTAGTGTGAAAGTGCATTTGCAGAGATACTGGTTTATCATCTCTTCTCAACTTTTTGTTTAATCTCTGATGAAAATCTCCACTTTACAGACAGATAGAATCACTTAATATCATTTTAGCTGTCCAGTTGATATTTGTCCACTTATGGTCACTAGACAATGAGGCGCTCCTGCCTCCTGGTATAGTCTACATTCATTATTGTTATGCTGGAAGCAGGGAAATAAACTCCCTGGTTTCTTTCTCTGCCACAGCAGCAGCAGTGGCACTGTTGTGTTTGGGCCACACAATGTACCCAAACACAGTCCTTAGAGGCAACTAGTTTATAGATATGGACCACCTGATACTATGAGGATCTGCTGGCAATTGGAGTGCTTCATGGCTTGTTTTCTCACAACTTGAAGAGGTACCAGGTACTTGCAGGTCAAGTAACATATGCCCTTTTCCACAGCTGGAGTACCAGTGCTGGTGTGTAGCCAGATATGCTTTAGTCTTTTTAAGAACCAGCCACTTTTTAAAAACCCGATCCTTACGTAGCGTTAGGTAGTGGAAGCTGGGGTAATTTCAGTGGGAAGAAATTTATGGCAGACAGAATCTTCCGGCTATGTCTGTGCGTCATTGGTGAATTTCATGCAGTACCCCTCCCATAGCAACCGACTGAGTGGTTTCAACATTAGAGCCAGCAATCTTGTGGTTCTATGCTGGTGCCAGCTTTGCAAGGAGCTAAAAAGACCAAACAAACAACCAAACAAACAAATAGAAATGTGTGTGCCTGTCATCTAAAAGATACCCTGCAGTAGTAACAGGGGGCCTGCATCTAAAACCAGATGAAACATCTCACTGACAGTCACAAAATGATGTTGGAGCAAAATAAAGGACTCCTTATTCATAGACCAAAGCTGCCTCACTTATGTTTTGGTTGTCTGTTAGTGTTTTCCCATACATAAATAACACTGAATGAACCAGTCCCTCTGAGTCACAGGGGCTCTTAACAAAAAAACCTAATGACATCTAATATCATAACTGGTAGGTAAAGTTATAATGGGAAAAGATAACCTTACTTGAATATGTTCATACGCCATGAGCACATTCAGAACTTCCTCAGAGGGTATGCAGTACTGTGCAAAAGTCTTGAGCCACCCCTCATTTATTTAAATTTTGCTTCCAAGGAGCCAGACTTTGTTGTAATTTTTTAAAAGTGGTCCAGGCTTTCTGAAGGTCTTTCAAAGTTTTTCTTTGGACATTGGATGCTTTTTCACTCATTTCCTTCACTCCAGTCCTTTTACCTGACCATTTTCAGAGGAATGTTTTTTTTTTGTAACACTAAACTTGTCATGGTCTCCCAGTCCTCGCCGTGCGGCTGCTGTGTTTTCTGTTATTATTGTTCCTTGTCCTCCACTTTCCCCTTTCCTGGTCTGTGGGTGTGTGTGTGTATGGGCATACTCCGGTTTTGGTGCATCAGTGGGACGTTGCTCTTCCCGCCTTCGGGTTCCGGCACACCTGGCATAATCACACACCTGTTCCTGATTCTCTCATTGTTGCCACTTCAAGAGGAGGTGGCAGAGTGTCAGTCTTCGCTGGATTATCGCATGATACACAGTTAGTGCTACTCGGCTCCTTAGAGATCTTTTGAGATAACGTGTTGGTGAAGCGTGTTTTATTACCTGTGTGTTTTTGTGCCCAGGACCATTGTGGAGCGACGCCTGTCACAACGCGGTGAGCGGATTCTGGCGTGGTACCGAGTGGGGTTTTTTGGATTAGTGCGGACGTGGAGAGATCCCTCCGGGGAACTGGGACAGCTACAACTGTGTGACCATTCCAAGACTGTTGTATTATATTCACTGTAAAT
>VUQS01031297.1:19446-33440 GCA_015108495.1 Heterochromis multidens | reverse complement strand
GCATACACACACACACACACACACACACACACACTCCATACTTAACCCAAACCAATTTTCTGTTTGCCTGAACCTGTTTTATGTGATCCTTAGTAATTTAAAGAGTCCCCACAGTGTGGCTAAACAGATACATGTCCCCGCAACATGAGTGGCACACACACACACACACACACACACACACACACACACACACACACACACACATGCACACAAGCTGTGCTCTCCGTATGGATGCACTGTAGTAAGCAGCATGCCAAATCTGCTTTTGGAGAGATTTGCCGGCAGATGCTTTGTAAAAGCTCAGATGACCACTTAGCATTGCTCTCATAACCTCCACTTGTGATTTTAACTTTATGCCATTATAATTGACAGCTTGGCCGAAATAGTCCAGGGATGTAAGAGCTGAAGTTCAAACCATCTCAGACATTGTGCTTTTCAGTTCGACGTGAGCTGACGCACATGAACACCAACAGAGTCTCACTGTGAGTTGCATAAGCTGCAATTTTCTGAAGCATTACAGCTCGCTTGTTGAACTTTTCCAATGGTTTAAAATTTAATCACCATATAATTGAAAAACACGTCTAATTCTTCTTGGAAAATGCTTCCCAAATCACAGCTAAGTGAACTCTTTATGTATTTCAAAACACCAACACCTGATTTTACTTTTGTTAGTTTACCAGGTTTCATGTTTTTTATACAGATACTGTGGTATCCATGTACCCATTTTTGTGATCTTTGGGGCCCATGCACTGAGTGGTGCATGTTCCCATTGTTCCCAAATATGATTCACATTTTTAATAGATTGAACATGGTTGAAAACTCGTGAAACTTTGCACATATGTGACATTTTATGGATTAGCCCTCATGCTACATGTACAAATTTCCACAGATAGCTGCATATAACATCCCAAGACGCACAAATAGTTTTAAAAAACTATCTCCTAAACCCAAACCCAACAGCGGGTCTGCCATTGTAAATTTTGGCTCAGTTATATTTTATTTTATTGTATTTTATTTTATTCATTTTGAACTAATTTTGTACAGAGTCTAGGCCTACCAGACTCTGTACTTTAAGTTTCTTGGAGACAAAGTTAGTGAGGCAAGGCTGAGATGGTTTGGACATGTGCAGAGGAGGTATACTGGACAAAGGATGCTGAATATGGAGCTGCCAGGCATGAGAAAAGAGGAAGACCACAGAGAAGATTTATGGATGTAATGAAAGAGGACATGCAGAGGGTTTGTGTGACAGAGGAGGATGCTAGGGACAGCGTGAGATGGAGGCAGGTGATCCACTGTGGTGAAAGAAGAAGATCATCTTTGGTCTCTCTAATAGAAGCACCTTTTGCCAATTTTTTAAGTTTGTGTTGAATGCAATGTGTTCAATATACATTGTTTAATCTGACACAAACTTCATGCATTTGATAAGAGTTTGAACACATCTACATGCCAAGATTTGGTTAGTCAGGGCACCACATAGTGCCAAAGAGAAATGTTAATATTTTATGCTTTGTAATACTGCTCCTAACTAGATAATAATTCCACCTCAAATGTGGTCATAAAATCCTTAAGACTTGTCAGTTTTTGTTAAATGCCATGGCAAATTTTTACGTTTTTTCATTAAAAATGAAGCTGTTATAATTAGAATGTACACTCACATTTAATTTTAATTACATGATGATCCATGTTGACATGATAGCATCACACAGTTGCTGCAGATTTGTCAGCTGTGTGATTTCAATGTCCCATTTCACCACATCCCAAAGGTGCTTTATTGGACTGAGATCTGGTGAATGTGGAGGCCTTTTGAGTACAGTAAACTCATTGTCATGTTTAAGAAATGAGTTTGAGATTATTTGAGCTTTGTGATGCGGTGCATTATCCCACTGGAAGCAGCCATCAGAAGATGAGTAAATTGTAGGAATAAATGGATGGACATGGTCAGCAACAATACTCAGGTAGGCTGTGGTGTTTAACCAATGCTCATTTACTACTAAGGGGAATTGTTGATACAAGGCAGGATAGAGCCATGCTTTCATTTTGTTTACACCAAATTCTGACCCTACCATCCAAATTTCCCAGCAGAAATCGAGACTCATCAGACCGGGCAACATTTTTCCATCTTCTGTTTTCCAGTGGTGACCTCATGCAGATTGTATCCTCAGTTTCCTGTTCTTAGCTGACAGGAGTGGCAACAGGTGTGGTCTTCTGCTGCTGTAGCCCATCTGCTTCAAGGTTCAACGTGTTGTGTGTTCAAAGATGCTTTTCTGCATACATTGTTTGTGACGAGTGGTTATTTGAGTTACTCTTGGGTTTCTGTTAGCTCGAACTTGAAGCTGTCTGGATATTCTCCTCTGACCTCTGGCATCAGCAAGGCATTTTCTCCCAGAGAACTGCTGCTCACTGGATATTTTCTCTTTTTTGGACCATTCTCTGTAAATCCTTGAGATGGTTGTGTGGGAAAATGCCAGTAGAGCAGCAGTTAATGAAATACTCAGACCAGCACGTCTGGCACAAACAACCATGCCACGTTTAAAGTCACTTAGATCACTTTTCTTCCCTGTTCTGATGCTCGGTTTGAATTTCAGCAGGTCGTCTTGACCATGTCTACATGCTTAAATGCATTGGGTTTCTGCCTTGTAATTGGCTGATTAGATATTTGTTTTAATGAGCATCTGAAAGGGTGTACCAAATAAAGAGGCTGGTAAGTGTACATTGTCCAGTTTGTCCCAGCCTGACCGCATGTTGATATTAGGTAACAGTCATAGCACCACATAGTGACAAACATCATCCTATTTACATTCAGTTTACATAATGTGTTCTTTAATACCACATAGTGTACACACGCAGTAATGTGTAATCCAGAACAAGTCCAGGCCTTAAGACATCTAAAGTAATAAAAGCCTCCAATGTTCTCCAGTGTGCATGAGCCTGCTCAGTGCTGCTCGCAGCCTTAATATCCACCTCTGATCTTTATCTTTAGTCCAGATTTTGTTTTATATCTTGTGTTTTTAATATTTATGGTTTCAAATAGTGTATGTTATATTTTCCACTTAAGTTTAAATAATTTAAATGTCCATTTATCCAGATTTGAAAGGTATCTCTGTTTCTGTTTCTTCTTTTGAATGTCTTTAATGTATCCCCTTCCCCTTTTTTCTTTTCATCACCCTGTCCTCTTTAATCTGAAAGGGCATGGATTAATCCCTCTCCGTTCATGTCCTCTTAATTCTCCCTCTAAAACTCTTCACACTGTAGATGAAGTCATTTGAATGCTCGTGCAACATGTGAACATGAGACAGACAGACAGAGAGAGAGAGAAAGAGAGAGGGGGGAGGGAAGGCAGAGTAACAGAAGAGGAACGAGGGGGAAAGAGAGAAGGGGATTAAAAGCAGCGTGTGAGGAGAAGAGAGTGATGCTGCTTCTCTGGAGTGACACAGGGGCAAGCTGCGTTCAGTGCAGTCCAGTTTGGCTAGGTTAGTTAATTTGTTTTTTAATTTGGGTAGCTTCATTTGGAAACGTGTTGAATTTGGTTCATCGAGTCAGTGGGAACTGATCATGAATTGATAAGAGCCATTCTTCTTTTTCCATCTCAGTTGTATCCAATATGATGACTAGTAACCAGAATGGGAAACTCAGAGGTATTTTTTAACTTGGGAGCTTGAACTTGAGCTTAGAAGTCCACAGAAGAGAGCAGGCCATTAAGAACAGAGAAAAGTAAGAGGAGAGGTTTGACAATGGGAAACAAACCATCTCTGAAAGACAAAATGAAGACGGTAAGTGTACTTCATCTCTTCTTTGTTAGATTCAAACTCACTGCAGCTTAATCATCTTGCTTGCACTTGCTGACTGAAGCTTTTACTGTTTTGCATCCGTGACAACTATCAGGCATTTGGAGCCTTCTTTGGAAGTCGTCTCATTGTATAACTTTAATAATTGCATGTAAATGAAGAAAACACACACAAAAAAAAACATTTGTTGAAACTTCAACACTATTTTTTCTTTCATGGTAATTGCAGGAAAGCTCAGTATACAGACTGCATTACTTAAAGTGTTATTTAAGGACACACTGTTTGAGTATGGAATATCAAAACAAAAATTTAAAAAAGGTAAATAAATATTGTAATAATTATGCCATTAAAGACACCAAAATAATTAGATTAGATTAACATTTTAAATTTATATAATTAATTTTAAAAAAAAACAATCTGTATTTATTTATCCTTGTTTTAATTCTCCAATTTCATACCTAAAATTAATTTATTACACTTTTTTACATTTCTTATGCATTTCAAGGGATAACTAAACAATAAATTATATCTATATATATACTCATTTTCACTGCTCCCCACTATTGTAGCTGTTACTTACAGACATGTACTTAAGCTGTCAGTCATTACACTGGAGAATTAGCAAACTCACGTCAGCCAGTGTCAGCAGAATGAGGCTGCAGCAGCCGGATTGAGACTTATAGATTATGTTAACATCAAACTGGTTTCTCACAGTGAGGATAGTGGCCGATGAGGACCTCCTTACAATAATGAGCAACTGCATCTATAATGCAGTTCTTGCTTATTGCTTTTCCAATGTTTGCATGACTATAGAAAAGGTTTTTTTTACTTTGCCCCTTGAAAGATATATGCTTGATGTGTGAAGAAATCAGTCATACAATCAGAGTGTGACTGACAGTGAGTGCGGTGGTTTAACACCCTGGTCTGCTTCCAAAGCGGGTGATACATTGGCCCTTCCATCGTAAGGTGAGGGCAATGAGCCAACAGCTGGAGGGAGATGAGGATCAGGATGTAGAAGATAAACCGTTCAAGGAGTCCCTCGGAGCACTGGTGAAGAACTGCAACATGCTGCACAACATCGTGGGCCCAGCCTGTATCTTCCTTAAGCAGGGCTTTGCTCAGACGCTCGTATGTAACAGGAAGTAACAGAAGTGTGCACACTGTGTCCTACCACAGCCAAAGTGCAACTTTTTCCACTCGTGTCGATTCATTTTCATCCCCACATCGTGGCTGACCCTCCTGCTCTTTACCAGCTGTGTCATCCCCCCTGCATTAGTGGCTCGGGTCAGACAATTAAAATCCCCAGGCAACAGGCATGCTTAAAGGGGTCAATCACTGAGTGATCATTGGAAAATCATTGACTGGCCTTGTGGAGCTTATTCATGCCCTTGGTAACGAAGGATGCAGGCCTTTATGTGAACCGTGAAACAATTGCGCTGATGACTCATGGCCTTTGTTTCACTTCATATAGGTAGCATATGTAACATATGTATAACATATATAAAAGCAGGTAGATACAAAACAATGGTCTAAAAACTTTTGGTGCACTTTCTTTCTATAGGACTAAGGAGAAATAATAGATCGACTACATATGGACAACTGGAATAGAAAACCTCATATTAAAGGAGAAGTGCAACACTTGTGGGAATACTGGGGGATTCTTACTGTGTTTTGCATTCTTTCCTGTTTATAGGCTATTTATGGGAAAGTTAACCACAAGAACTCCAGTTATTTTCTGCTGTAATGTCCCTTGTCTCTACTTATATTGTGATTTGGCTTGAACTTACGTCAGAATTTCTTTTACCGTATGAAAATGAGAATTTGATCAAAACAAATACAATCGAATTTCTCCCCGATTCAGTTTAGAGTTAAATAATTTGAGATTATGCACATGAGCCTGAGTCATGCATACGTTTAGAGTATGGACACAAACTAAAGATTTCTGCTTCACTAGACCTCCCACATATCCTAATCTCTAGGTGTTTGCATCATGGCAACCTCCAACAAGTAATCTGGTTACTCATTGTAATTTATGGTGCAGGAATCCTTGTATACAATCATCTGACATACAGTTTAGTCCATACAGATTTAAACACTGCTTTTCATTTTAAAATGCCCTGGAGCTATCTATCTAATGCAGCTTAGTGAGAAATTTCAACATTTCTTTAATGTATAAAACCCTGGAGTTAAAACAATATAAGAGTGTAAATAGCCTCAAAGTCATTACATTGGCCAGACATCAAGACTCTGATTACACATAACAGAAAATATTTGGAGAAATAACATTTCCTCTCATTATTCATCTCTTCTGTTTCGCTTGGTGTTTGTGTTTTTCATTTCTTCTCCGTCTAGCATCACATGTTAAGTGACACATACTGTATGTGTTTGTATGTTTGTGTGCTTGGACGATGTTTCTTAATGCCTGTGTTTATTTCTGTGTCTTTCTGCCAAACAAGCTTTCCGAATACCTTCAGTCTGAATGTTTGCGAGGTGAGAAAAAGCCTAGCACTGTACAAAACAAGAAGCTAATATGTGAAAATTTTCCCTCCAACAGGACAGAGAGTTGCGACCAGAGGAGATCGAAGGTGATGTGACTTATCTGCTTTTTTAACTGTACAGCTCCTTTGATATGATACCCGCCTTAGTAACAACTCATGTTTTGTGTGTGTGCACGTGTGTTTTACCAGAGCTCCGTGAAGCATTTGTGGAGTTTGATAAGAATAAAGATGGCTACATCAGTCATAAAGATCTGGGCGAGTGTATGAGGACCATGGGATACATGCCTACAGAGATGGAGCTCATTGAACTGAGCCAGCAGATCTGTGAGTGCAGCAACAGCCTGAAATACATGAGACGACAGAAAAGAGTGGTTATAGATGGCAACTTTTTCTTAGAATGACAAATACAATCAAAGGTTTATGTTTACTGGTGATGCAGCTGATCTACAATCATCTCTTATACTCATGCTTTAGTAATAGAGATGTGTGATATGAAGAAAAGAGCTTCCTGTTAGCTTTTATAGCTTCTATGTGTGTGTGTGTGTGTGTGTGTGTGTGTTTCAGGTGGAGGTAAAGTGGACTTTGAGGACTTTGTGGAGCTGATGGGACCCAAGATGCTGGCAGAGACAGCAGACATGATCGGAGTCAAAGAATTACGAGATGCATTCAAAGAGGTTAAGAAGTGCATATTCTTATTTAAACCATAAAGGCTTAGTAATAATAGTAACACAAGCTTAATAGTGGTGACATTTTTAACTGCTGCACTGCATTGTAGCACGTGATTTTGCTCCTATGAAAATATCAGTTGTGGACGAGGCCTTTAAATCAGATTCCTTTGAGAACAATAAAGTAAACATAAAATGTACAAGAACAAACTGTTAAAAATAAGAATTTCTGAGGTTATAAAACTTCAATATCCTCTGACATTATAGTCACAAATTTATGAGGAAAACACAATTATACATACGCAAGTAAGTAAATAATAAAAAAAATTATAATTTTTTTCATGTAAATTGGGGCTTAATCTCGCAGATTCCTTTATTTCTCACAAATTTATGAGTTTATAATACTAGAAGAATATTCTGTTTTTCCTACAAATGCTGAAACACTTTAATCTCTCTTTTTTCTTCTCACTTTTTTTTTCGTTGTAAATTTATTGACTTTTGGGGAGGAGTGAGGGTGAATGCAAACTTCCTCCCAGTGTATTCAGTTTGATTTTGTGTGATCCCTAGGGACTGTTTCTTTCTGTCTGTGTCCAGTTTGACTCTAATGGTGATGGTCAGATCAGTTTAACGGAGCTGCGTGAGGCCATGAAGAAGCTGATGGGAGAGCAAGTGACTAACAGAGAGATCAACGAGATCCTCAAAGATGCTGACCTGAATGGAGATGGCCTGGTGGACTTTGAAGGTAGGGGAGAGCCTTCATGGGATCTGTTGACTGATCATGCTCATCATCTCCTGTTTCCCTCTCACTTCTTTTCTTGTCTTTTTCAGAGTTTGTGCGAATGATGTCCCGCTGACCAGTCCATATGTCAGACAGACAATATGTAACTGCTGGCTAAGCACCACACTACACTGTAGTGGACATCCTTCATTTGCTCTTAAGAGTATGCATCTCAAATTATATTTTTGTAAAAAAAAAAAAAAAAAGCAAAGGAAAAAAAATGCTGTAGCTAACAAAGACTGCACACATACGAATTTAATGGTGTAATATATACAGTAGATAAAGCAGCTGTAAAACATATCAGAAGCTTCACATTTATGAATTTCTGGTTTTTAGATGTATTTTTATATATATGAGTGTTTGTTCTTCGAGTGTAAAAGCTTGTTTGTAAAATCATAGACATGTTTTTTAATTAATAAAATATACATAAAATGGGTGAATTATTAAATTATTAGGACCAGATACATAATTGAAGAACCAGACTACAAATGTGGAGTTTACATTTAAGTCAAATAGTTTATTGGACAGTAAAATACTAGAAGGACCAGATGCTACAAATAAGCCTGAAACATATTTTCAAAATTATAAGTTTTTCCATCCATCCATCTCAGCAGAAATCGAAACTCATCACACTAGGCGGCCTTTTTCCAATCTTCAGTTCAATTTTGGTGAGCTTTTGTGGACTGTAGCCTCAGTTTCCTGTTCTTAGCTGGCAGGAGTGGCACCCGGTGTGGTCTTCTGCTGCGGTGGACTAATTGCCCAGATGCTCTTCTGCATGTCTTGGTTGTAATGAGTGGATATGTGAGTTACTGTTGCCTTTCCTGCCAACTCAAAGCAGTCTGGTCATTCTCCTCTGACCTCTGGCATCAACAAAGCATTTTTGCACAAAGAACTGGTGCTCACTGGATATTTTCTGTGTTTTGGAACATTCTCTGTAATCTCTAGAGATGGTCGTGTGGGAAAATCCCAGCAGATCAGCAGTTTCTGAAATACTCAGATCAGCCCGTCTGGCACCAACAACCATGCCACGTTCACCATCACTTAAATCACCTTTCTTCCTCATTCTGATGCTCAGTTTGAACTTCAGCATGTTGTCTTGACCAAATCTACTGTACATGCATAAATAGATTGAGTTGCTGCCATGTGATTGGCTGATTAGATATTTGTATTAACAGGAGTTGAACATTACATATTTTTATGGATTTTTAAATGAATTTTATACATTTTATTATAGTTAACTAAAAACTAAAACTAGATTTTTAGTTAGTTAACTAAAATAAAAATAAAAACTAGACTCTTGAAAAAAAAACTAACTGAAACAATTTTGTGAACTTGGAAAAATAACTAAAATTAAAAAAATAGAGGAAAGATCCTTAGTTTCTGTATTTTTTTAGTTTGGTAAAAAATGTATTAGAGCTTGTCTGATGAGGCATTGATGGACGTATTTATTGAGACTCTGGATGTCTACAAGACTGCGAGTCAACTGCTTTCAAAAAGTTAAATGTTTTTATTGTAATACCTGTACTGATTTTCCTAAATCTTGCCTCTGACACATGCCCTCCATACAATAATAATTAAGAAGAGTAAAACTAACACTGACACAAATAAAAACTAAACTAAAACTGAACATTTTTATACAATAAAAGCTAAACTGAAACAAGAAAATCCACTCTAGAAACTAACTGTTTCTTGTTATCTTATCTCCATTAAGAAGTTTTTTGCTCTGTGTGACTACAATAGCATCTTAATTCAACAATGAAATGAGACTGTACAGCAGTGGAAATTTAAGTGGGTCCTCTTGTTATGCAGCAAGGCCTATGTACAATCCAGCAGTCACATGATCAGCATCACATGTCTGAAACCACTCTGCTGGCCAACTGACTCTTTTTCTATGCACCGCCTTTTTCAACACAAAGGACTGTGTGACTGGGAGGTTTTTAAAGCTGAGTTTGCAAAACTTTAACAAACCCCATCCAGAAACATCATAATATGTGTATTTATTCGCCGTATTTATAACAACCATATGTTGACACAGAAAACTGTGATCACACAGAAGACACACTGGTTCACATTATTTCATGAAAACCTTAAAATAAAGAAAAAATATCTTTAGTGTCCAGCTATCCACATTTATATCCATCTTTTTTTTATTCTGTTTTATTGATTTATTTTAATTTAATAGATTTTTCCGTAATAAGTAACAACAACGACATCTTTGAAATCAAGATTTTCCTTTTTATTGAAAACTTGGCCAGGATTCTGTACAGCAGAGAGGGTGTGCAATGCACAGGGGCAGGAAGACGGGGGAGCAGGGGGCTCTAAGGACTCAGTTTCCCATGGTGCATCATACCCTGAGCCGAGAATCGTGTGTGTAAAACAGTAAGACACTGTTCCCTCTTCTGTGTCTCAGAGGACTGTGGAGGGGAATGAAGTGAGGGACTAAAAAAAAGGAAGAAAAGGGGGGAAAGCAAAGCTCAGCCCATAGGGGAGAAAGAGAAAAGTAGAGACAGAGAGGAATGGAGGGTGGTCAGATGGTTTTGTGGTTCAGCTGGCCCTTCCACTGAGGTGTTGTCTCCAGTCAGGGGCAGATATAGATCCTCACCCTTCCCCTCATTGCGTTAGATCAAAGACCTTTTTATGGCACTGAGGTAAAGGCCTCAGACATCTCTCCCCCTTTCCCGCTTCCTCCGCCCCTCTCCCTCACCTCCGCTCTTTCTCTTTCTCTCCTTCCCTGAGCCTCACTTGCTGGCCATGGTGTAGCAACCCTGTTGGTGCCACTGCATGTCACGGATACGCCTCACAGACTGGAACTGAGGATGGCGGGCGCCATATTCATTGAAGTGCCTGTATTCGCCCTTCTCCAGCAGGTACTGGCTGCCACGGTATCCAGGGAACTGGTATCCCACAAAGCTGGGAAAAAAAGATGAAACGCATAGATTTAAACCTTTTTATGGCTTTTAAATTTGGTGTTTAAGCTCCACTGATGTTTGACACTCACGTTCCACAGCTGACAATGATGCTGCCCACTCTGTCAGTGAAGCCGTAGGAGAACAGGCTGGGGACGTCATCATCCATGATCTCCATCTTGCGGCCCTTGAACTCTCCCACTTCATACAGGCAGATCTTGTGCTTCTCTGGGTCCTGGAAGAGGGGAAAAGGAGGGAGATAGAGGTTTGTTTAAAAGGGAGTCTAAAACTAAATAGAAAGTGAAGTTTTAAAGAGAGAGAAGTGACATTTTTACCATTCTGACGGGCCTGAAAGACAGCAGGTAGTCGTTCTTCTGGCAGTTGCTCCAGGAGTCCCAGCGGGGATACTCGCCCTTCTCCAGGATGTACATCTCACCGCAGAAGTTCATCTGCTCAAAGCCCACGAAGCTGCAGATGAGAAAGTGTCATGAAGCATCCAATCTTAATCTTAAATGTAAAAACGCATATGTATTTCATTTGACACTTACGGTCCACATTCAACACGCAGGGAACGCACGCGGTCCATGCCCATCTCACACACATTCATGCACTCATTGCTGATTTCGATCATGCGACCCTGGAAGTTCTCCTGGTCGAACACGTACATCTGGTGGAAAGAAAGAAGTTAGTACAACAATGGTATGGATCTGTGTGATCTGTGACATTTTCAGCATAGGCACTATTATCAGGAGAGAACCACCCACCTTGTAGGACATCATTCCCATCTCAGACTTCTTGCTCTGAGCAGCCTTTCCGTCAGTCTGGGAGGAAGTCTTGGATTTATCTCCACTGGACATGATTACTGAGGGGGAAATAGGGAGAGAGTGTTTATTCATGTGACAAATGTAGCCTTTGTATTGCTATGAGATTGTTGAGGAAGTCAGAGGATGAATTAAAGGCAAAGGAAAGCTTAAACCTAATCTATGTCCCTTCCACTTGCCGCTGCACCTCCACTGGCATATGAGCGTGTACCTTACCTGTGTGTGCGATGCCTGTGCCGAGCCTCACTCAGAGTGTGTGTGGCTCGGAGTGCGCCCCTCGCTTTTATACGCTGGCGCACACAGGAGAGGGATTATGGGAAGAGAAACAAACTCGCTGAGGTCAGAGTCAAGAGACAAAAGAAACCCCACATCATCAGAGAGGGACAGGCAGAGGGGATGGGGATGGGCAGAGGCAGAGGAGGACAGACACAAGCTGGGGAACAGACTGGCCAATTATAAAGTAGTTAGGTTTATATTTCAGGCAGTTTATTCTTCTATCTGCCTCTGAATTCATGGATTAAAATAAATCCAAGTTCTCCAGACTGTGTAAGGACTGTAAAAATGTGTAAACTTTTATAACCGTGCCTGAAAACCATGAAATATGGGGGAGCCTTTAAATAAAGTGTCAGATGTGTATTTTTTTTTTTTTTAATAAGAGTTTAATGTCAGGGACCTCCAGATAAAGACCTACAGACAACAACAGGATGCACAATCTAATTTGACTTTGAATTAATAAGTGTTTCATTTGGGATGTAACTGGAAGGTACCAGTTATATTGTGTTTTATTTGTCTGTCTGCGCACTAATGTCTAATGACTGGTAATTTAAACTCCCTGATCATTAGGAGCATCCAGGTCATGAAATGCACCCTTGAGCAGCTTCTGGTGACAATTAGATGCCACTAACTGAACAAGAGAAAACTTAAACTTTTCCTCTTCCATTTCTATACACTCGTTCACACCCACCCAGTTATATCTTGATGTGTGCCTCTCTGCTGCGCCGTTAATCCCCACATTCTCCGCCCCGATCCCGGCCCTTTGTGCCGGGGCACACGCTGGACTGCTGACCGGAGTCCGAACATACCGGAGAGCCTTTGTTTCCGAGCCTCAGCAGCACTATAGGATCTGCTGAGCTGGACGCTGGAGAGGGACAACAGCATCCAGAGGCCACGCAGCAACTCGGGGAGCGCGCATCGTTACTGTGCCAAATGGACAGCTTGCATGGTCCGAGCCATACGCGCGGACGCGCAGAAGTAGGCGCGCTCCCCGACCGTCGGTATAAAACTGAAGCGCCAGGTTCTCTCAAAGCTCTACGCGAGGCAGGCGGTAGGCGCGTACCATTCCCGAGTTCTTCCAATAAAGTGCCATTCTAGGTAAGGTTGCATCTCTGATTTCAACTCAGCTCAGGGTCAGACAGACAGGTGCACTCGAGGTGCTTTCACACAGAAACTGAAATCCAAAAGCACTTTCTGACAACTGTAAAACACTTGTATTGCTATCAGAGAGATTGTTTAAAAAATATGTTTGTTGTTTTTTAAGTGAATTATTTTTTATGGCCAGAGTCCCCTTCAAATGTTTCAGATCTCATGAGAAAAATTGTAGCTGTGCAACATAAATGATTCACAAGGATTAGTTGAGTTCCTGTAACACCAGAATGTTTTTGTCTGAGTTAAATAGTCTGGAATTTGAAGTTATTGAATAACTGATGGAATAAATTAGTCTTTAAAGAACTTTTTTTTTTTTAATCTCTGACATTGGTTCTCCAAAACCTTCCTGGCCTTTACTTTATGTCCACTGCTCTGTTCTCATTTGCCACATCAGGAGTAAAGATGTACAGAACTACAAGGTCCCCAATGATCCAGCCGCTGGTTACCTCAGGAATGGGCATGGCTCCTTTCTTCAAGGTAAACAAATGCTTGTGGAAAAAATGGATATAAAATGTTTTATTATAACCTTACAGCCAGCAACATCTAAACTCCTCTCTTGTGTCCCCTCAGGTGACTGTGTTTGAGCAGGAGCACTTCCAGGGCAAGTGCCTGGAGTTCACCTCCGAGTGCTGCAACATCCAGGAGTGCGGACTGGACAACATCCGCTCCATCAGGGTGGAGAGTGGAGCGTAAGTCTCAAAAACTTTGTTACTAATAACAGCTAGATGAAAATAAGACCCAGTGGACTGACACAAAGCTAATCAAACACACAAATGGGGTAAAAATATAGGCTTATCCTCTTTTGATCACAGCCATCCCAAACTCTCAAGAGAATATAAAGAGGAGCCAGGTGTGTGTAGCTCTTCAACCTGCAGTTGAAAAAAAGGCATTAGTTTACTATAAATCTCACTTTGGAAACAAAAAGAAGAGCTGGGATTTTATCAAAGGGGTACAAAAAGTTAGATTACAGACCTAATCTTAAGGGGAGCATCATGTAAAGCAGCCTCTCTGTGTCTCTTCTGTGAAGCTGGGTGGGTTTCGAGCACCATGACTTCCAGGGCCAGCAGTTCATCCTGGAGAGGGGAGAGTACCCCCACTGGGATGCTTACAGTGGCT
>VUQS01031297.1:2750-19426 GCA_015108495.1 Heterochromis multidens | reverse complement strand
ACCACGTGGAGCGCCTCATGTCTCTGCGCCCCATCTACTGTGCCGTGAGTACACCCTGACTCTCTCCGTGTCCGTGATGTCCCTTTGTCCGGCTGAACCCAGAAATCCCAAACCTAACTCTTGCCTCTCTGTCCTGTTCAGTCCCACCAGAGCAGTCGCATGATCGTTTTTGAGAAGGAGAACTTCTTGGGCCGCAGCGTGGAGATCTGTGACGACTACCCCTCTCTGCAGGCCATGGGCTGGATGATGCCTGAAGTTGGCTCCATGCACGTGCAGTGTGGAGCGTAAGTTTCTCCGTAAATACAAAGATGGAAATGGTACACCTAACTATCCACTTAAGATTTGTCTTCAGATGTTCTTCTCATTTTGTGACCATTAAACATAATCTGCCTTTAAAACTGTACACTTTAAATCACTAAAATCCCTCATCAGCATTTATTATTACTATTACTAAATCCTAATTCTGACAGCAGCTACTAAAAACTGACTCTGCTGCCCTCTCCATCTGTCCCACAGCTTTGTCTGCTACCAGTACCCTGGCTACAGGGGCCAGCAGTACATCATGGAGTGTGAGAGACACAGTGGAGACTACCAGCACTGGAGAAACTGGGGCTCCCACTGTCAGACACCCCAGATCCAGTCCATCAGGCGCATCCAGCACTGAGAGGAGGACAGGCTGAGACTGAGGCCACGGCCCACGGACAGCAGCTCCCCTCCACTCCCAGCTCCTTTTACCCATAACCCCCTCCTCTCTTTCTTTCTCTCTTCAATCCTTTCCTTCCTCTTGACTTGAGCCGCGACAGCCGCCCCAACCCGACAACACCACTACTACTGATTTACAGCCAGAGTGTGATAAGAGACAATATCGCACTGTTAAAGCACAGGGAAACACACGCTCCACATGCATACATGCACGCCGACATAACTGACACGCACACAGTGTCTTTTTATTTTGGTTTAGAGGTCGCTACACACTCGCACACAAACACACACCTGCGCTGTACTCCCACCTGAGCTCGGCGATGAGCAGAGGAGTTCAAATCGAGGGGAGACGAAGCTCCAACATGGTGCCATGTCCAGGAAAACCTCCCCAGCTGCACTCCACCTTACTGAGTGCAGCAGACTGTGATATGGTGCAGCTCAGATGTGTTTTGTTGTTGTGTGTAGGAGGTTGGTCCACAGGTTGATAACTAATAAACTCATTTTCACTTCATGTATTCTTTTTTTTCATTATTTCTAAGTCTGTATGTAATTTAATTTGAACAAAAAGAAAAATATGTGAATAAAGTGGGCTGCCCACTTCCCTCCCTTCTTTCTCTTTCCAGTATGAAACACATCACCTGCAGGTCTGAAGTTTCTCTTAGCAGTAAAAAAAATTAAAAAATAAATAAAAAAGACAAGACAGAACAAAAAAGAACAAAAATATGCTGTTTTTTCTGGTGCTACTCATACTGTTCTGCATTTATAAGTCTTTCTGCCAAACCACAATATGACAATATTTTAATTCAATAATTCAATTCCAAAAAAAAAGTTGGGAAACTTTGTAAAATGTAAATAAAAACAGAATGCAATGATTTTCAAATCGTATAAACCCAAATTTTATTCACAATAGAACACATAAAATATATCAAATGTTTAAGCTAAGAAAATGTAACATTTTAAGACCATTTGACCGCTGTGTAGCATCCCCTCGTCTTTTAACTGGACTTTTGGGATATGAATGTTGCCCCATTCTTGTCTGATACAGGATTCTAGCTGCTCTGTTCTGGGACTTCTTTGTCATATTTTTCTTTTTATGATGCGCCAAATGTTTTCAGTTGGCGAAAGGTCTGGACCGGACAGGTCTGGACTGCAGGCAGGCCAGTTCAACATCCTGACTCTGACTACAAAGCCACGCTGTTGTAATAGATACAGTATGAAGTTTAGCATTGATTTGCTGAAATATGCAAGGCCTTCCATGAAAAAGAAGTTGTCTTGACTTATATATACCTTTCAGCATTGATGGTGCCTTTCCAGATGTGCAGGCTACCAATTCCATTCAGTGATGCAGACTTTTGAACTGAGCGCTGATTTATGGATGGCACAGTGAACTGTGCTCACAGACAATGATTTCGGAAGGTGCTGCTGAGCCCATGCAGTGATTTCAGTGACAGAACCATGACTGTTTTTAATGCATTGCCATCTGGGGCCTGAAGATCACGAGCATCAAATATCTATTTTTGGTGTTGCGCACAGAGATTTCTCCAGATTCTCTGAATCTTTTTATGATATTACATCTTCACAATTTTACATTAAGGAACATTATTCTGAAATTGTTCTACAATTTTAGACAGTTTTTTTGCAGATTGGTGAGCCTCTGCCTATCTTTACTTTTGAAAAACTCGGCCTCTCTAAGATGCTTTTTTTTTTTTTATACCCAATCATGTTACTGATCTGTTGCCATTTAACCTAATTAGCTTTAAAATGTTCCTCCAGCTGTTTTCCAGCCTTTTGTTGCCCCTGTCCCAACTTTTTTGAGACGTGTTGGTGCCATCAAATTCAAAATGAGATATTTTTTCATGAAACAGTAAAATATCTCACTTTAAGCATTTCATATGTTTTCTCTGTTCTATTGTTAATTAAAATATGGCTTTATGAGATTTGCAAATCATTGCATTCTGTTTTTATTTTACATTTAACACAACATCTCAACTTTTTTGGAATTGGGGTTATTTCATTTCAGACTTTTAACTACTGTATAAAAGATGAACGTACAAAGCATAAAGCCACAATTTAGGCAATCTCAGAGAAATTTTCCTGTTTGAGCTGAAACTTTAGTTTCGTAGTGTCAGACTAAACACATTATACTGTACAGTTTCATGCACTAATCAGTGTATCAATCAATTCAATCAATTTGTTGTGCACTCCATTTTTAAGCTAACATTAGCTAGTGTTGCTCAGGGAGGCAAAGCAACTGGAAACGAGAATAACTGTCACAATGTTCAAATTACCCCACAGAGATTAGCCCACAGGCTGTAGGAGGCAGAGAGAAGGGGAAGGTACACATATTGTTAATAAAAAGGCGTTTTATTCATGTGAAAAATGCCAGTTTTTCTGCTAAGTCTTGAGCCACCCCTCATTTCTTTATATTTTTTAGGAAAATGGGAAATAAGTGCAGCGAATTATTGAAACATGTGCAAACATACATGGAAATACAGTATATAAGGCAAAAACAGAGTTTGTACAATTCTAATGAGCTTGAAAGTCAATATTTGGTATGACCACCTTTATTCTTCCACACAGGCTGAACTCTCACAGGCAGCTTTCTTATAATTACTTCCACCAAGGAGGTCATGTTTGGTGGTAACGTTTGCGTGCATGCGTTTCATCATTCTGTCTGTAAACACGATAGCTGGAAAGGTTTTGAATGAATTCTGATAAAACTTTGTAGGTGTGTAAAATTTGACTGACATCCACCAAGGTCTTCAAGGTCAACTTAATGATTATTGGTCGAAAATTGATAAAAGGCCTTATAACTTACAAACTATGATTCTTACAAGTGTGGTGTGTATTGTAAACATATAGAAAGTATCATAAACATTTAAAACATCATGTCACATTTGACCTTTGACCTCTCCTTCAAGGTCAGTAGATTGATCTGAAGGTCAAAGTGATAATAATGCTATACAGAGCTATTTAAAACTATGTTTCTTACTGCCATTGTTTGTATTGACAACATGTAGGCATATAGGAAATGATATATGGGGATTCTAAATATGTTATTTCTTCTACCTTGTATAGTGTATATTTTTCTTCTATTTTTTGCATAGTATTGTTGTTAGGTTATGCTCATCTATTTATTCCTGCTCTGCCCACTCTGCTGCTGTAACAATGTGAATTTCTCAAATCTGGGACTAATAAAGGCTATCTTATCTTATCTTATCTTATCTTTATTTAAGCGAATTTACTAAACAATGAAATGAATGTACTATATCCACATAAATAAAAATAAATAAATAATAATTATACAATTATATAATAAATATAAATATAATTATAAAATTATGTAAAGTATGTTAAAAAGGGTTTCAACAGGGCAAATAACAAAAGCCTGCACTTTGCACCTTTTTTTTACTGCACTACAGACTTCTTAAAGTACGTTTAAAAAGAACAAAGAAAACAAAATGAATATATAGAAAATATAATGTTATTCCCTTAAAAGTAAATACTGCCCAGAGAGTGAGCTGCCTTGGCAGAGGTTTGCACTCAGAGTGTTTTTTGTTTCTTCAAGTAGTCTTCAGGAATAGTTCTCCAGGCTTCTTGAAGGACATTCAAAGCTCTTCTTTAGATGTTGGCTGCCTTTTGTTCTGTTCTCTGTCACAAAGATTTTAACCAAAAATTTCAAATTTAGATTCATCACTCCATAAGATCTGCTGCCACTGATTTTCAGTCCAGTTCTTGTGTAATTTTACATACCTGTCTTTTCTTCCTGTTTCCTTTCCTTATGAATGGCTTCTTGACAGCCAGCCTTCCACTGAGACCATGTCTGATGAAGCTTCAATGAACAGTAAATGGATCAACTAAAGGGCCAGATGGATCTCTCAGGTCCTGTGTCAGGTCTTTGCTGGATTTTTTCCTATTTCTTAAGGACATGACTTTGAGATTCTGTTCATCTGCTGTAGATAGGTTTTTAGACCTGTCACTTCTTCTTTTGTCCTCCACTTGTCCAGTTTCCTCAAAATTTTAAGGACTGCACACCATGCAGAGATATGCAAGGTTTTCAACGAGTAGTTCTTAAGGAATCACTTTGTTGGTGCAAAAATGCTATTTTATGTCTGGCAAAGTGTGTTATCTTTGGCATTTTTTATGGATTCAACTAAATAAATGGGAACAAATTATGTGTTTTAGTGACAGGCTGCTAGTAACAAAGTGCCTAAAGATATCATTTAAATTTGGTTCCTGGCTAAGTTGTCTGTTATGTGTAGAAACAACACTGGTTCATCCCTTGAGTTAGGTGCATTTTTTATGCTTGAATGATTCATAGGTCAGTGTTAAGTGGCTTAACAAACAAACAAACAAACAAAAACATTCCTCTGAAAATGGTCAGGTACAAGGACTGGACTGAAAATGAGTGAAAAAGCGGCCAATAAAAAACTTTGAAAGATGTTCAGAAAACCTGAAGAACTATTGCTCAAGACCACTTTAAAAATGACAAGAAAGTCTGGCTCCTTGGAAACAAAAAATAAAGAAATGAGGGTTGGCTCAAGACTTTTGCACAGCACTGTACATTCAAGTAGGATTGGGAATAATACCGAAGAAAAATCAGAAATGAGGTACCTGTTTTGATGTTTCATAAATATTACGCTTTGATAAATAATATCAACCACACTGCTGTATTGGTACTGTACTGTGTACTGTGTGTGTCTTTTTCTTCGTTTCACATGCACATGCACACAGATGACGGTCTTCGTCACAGGGATCACAGAAAAATCTTTATTACAGGAAACAGATACTAGAACCAAAAGTGCCACAGGGAACATTAGCAAACAAAACCAGACATAAAAACAAGGAATCCTGAATGTTTTCTGGAAAATTTTGGAAGAACAGAGGCTGACACACACATATTTACAACTAATGCAGTGATTGTCATGTGTACAACTAATAAAACACCCTTCATTATTTTTACAGTCCAAAAACCTGATTTCTTTGAGTATTTCCAACACTTCAGTTAAAACAAACTCTGCTTAACAGTTACAAACGAGCAATATTAAACTTGTAACTCTACATAAAATCCTTCAAACATGAACAATCTCAGTCTTCCCTGACAGGTTGACAGTAGTTACACGTGTATACTCAGCTGAGGAGCTGAAACTAAATATTTTCACACAAACCCGAGTCCTTTCGTTTTGATTAAGCTCACAGTTATACATTAGGATGCAGGTCTGTCCTTACTGCTCAAAACAAATAGCACATTTTGCTCACAGCTCTTCTTTTCCTAAAGGTCGGTGGAATAGGAAAACAAAAATCCCTCACGTGACTGTAGGCATGTTTGCATGTGAAAGTGAGCACAATATAGAGAGAGGACAAACATTTATGAATATCTATGTCGATGGTTTGTCACCCGTCCTGAAATATACACAGCTAAATAAAACTAATTCAGAATTTTCTGATGTAAGAAACCAGATGAACTGAAGAAGAAGAGCAGAAAAGAAGTGGGCATCAGAGATGCTAATGTAAAAGCACCTCAGCCTGAACATTTCTGTTAACAATGTCTTTACTCACAGTGGTGAAGATCACTGACAAAGTGCTGTCTTCGTTTTCTCCGACTACATCAACATCCCCGTCTCCTTCCTCTTCCTCACCTTCTGAAGACTCTGTCCAGCTGATGGTCACCAGCTCAGGGATGGGACCGGAGCCTCCAATCACATCAATGTCCTCATCTTTGACTTCATCCCAGCTTTCTCTTGCAGACTGTGAGGGTGAAACAGAAGGCTGCAGGTCAGCAAACACAGTTGGCGCTGTTCTGCTCTGGCAGTGAATCTCTTCTTGTGTCTCCAAGCCTCCGCAGTCTCCATCCACATCAATGATCTCATCAGCACTGCTCTGCATCTCTTCATCTGTCAGACTTCCCTCAGCTTGTCCGAGTTCACCCCATGCAGGTTTTTCTTCTTCTTCTTGAAAACAATCTCCTACACTGTTCAAAGAAATAGTCTCTACATCGATTACCTCCTCTAGATTTGTGGTTGCTGGTTCAGAGATAAAGTCTGCAGGTGCAGAGCTGGGTGGCTGTGTCGTTGTCTCAAAGCAAACCTTCTTGGTCACAGTGGCATTATCGCTTGTATCCTCATCTGACTCTGCTCCCCTCTTTTGTCCCCTCCTCATAGGCCCGTCCGCCTCCTCATGTGGCTGGACAGCAGACTCCTCATGTCTCTCCTGATTTTTCTCTAGCTGTTCATCCATACCACAGAGATCGACAGGCTGCGCCTGAATGGGTGGTGTTGAACGCTCTCTGCTAGATGAACCGAGAAGGCCATTTTTCCTGGGCCTGCCTCTCCGCCTGCGCCCCGGTTGATCTGCTGAAGGTGGCCGTTTGGCTATAAGTGGCTCCTCAAAAAAGGACAAAGCGTCCTGTAAAACAGATTCACTTTATTAAACTATAAAATACAAAAACAATGACCCTTCAAAGATGTAGTTATGCTCATTGCTTTAGGCTAAATGCTGCCATAATTCTGCTATCAATGACACTGATAACACCTTCTAATTAGTGCTAAAAACAAAGTACAACTGAGGCTGACAGGAAAGCCAGTAAATATGCTGGGATTTGTGCACGAAGCAAAGTAAAAACTACAGAGGAAAAGGTCAAATTTGGACTGTCTGGTAACTTTAAATGTCTGTCAGCAAGCAAACGTTAGCAGTCGATTCATCCTCTGATAATCACAGATGTTTGCACAAAGTCTCACATGAATCAGTATGAACCAAAGCTCTGGATAAGTTAATCAGTTGATGGTTCATCCCAAGAGCCTCACTGGCTTGCACTGACTTTAATTTGAAGACACATGAGCTCTATGATCTAGTAAAAAAGGCTCATCCTCACCGGGATTTGTGCTCCCCTACACCAGCTCCTGATCGGGTAGGTCTTTAAGAAGCCGCCATGAGGGTTGTTCACTGTTGATGATCTGGTCTTTGTTTCTGCAGGACCCTGAAAAACATATACATGCAAATTATATACAAGCTAAAGTACATACAGAACTAATGTTTGGCACACTCCCCTGGGAAAGAATGAGCTGAGAACTGCTGGCTGATATTAATAAAGAGGCTTTGTCACATTTTGAAGTAGTATCTCAAACAGGTTTATGGGGCTGTGGTCTCCAGGTAGATTCTCACTGGTTAGATAACTGCTGGTGACACTTTCATGAGCAGTAAAGCACTCCATTAATAACCTTTTTCAAGATTAATCTATGATTTTTAACTGAGGGAGAGATTACCTATGAAAAAGTGGTTGTTTTGGTGTTTGACAACTTTGAATTCGCCCAGCTCAACAAAGACTGTAAGGTATAACTTAAGTATTTATGCTTACAGAACTTTTACACAGATTCGGCCTATCGATATATAAAGAAGTCATCGTTGTGCCTGTGTCTTCTTAAATAGATGAGCATAAACTTTTCAAACATTACTTGTTAGTTAGTTAAAACGAGCAGGCTAACTTGACTGCATCAGGACAACTTTCATGTGTAAACCTTGAGGCTCTGAGTGTGGAAATGTGGTCTGATAATCACTTTACAAGGGCCTGCACATTCAGCCACTGTTTCATCAGCTCCAGAATTTAAAACTTAAAACACATCATACCATTATAACACAACAGGGATTTATTACTGACGATAGGAAGTCAATTAATGGTACTCCTTAACAGCTTTGTGCTGTCACCAGTTGATATGGCTCTATTTGCAGAAATCATATGAATATGAGCAGGTGCATGCTGGTCGGCTCAGAATGTGTTGCTATTATATCACTACCTACGTACAGGCATGAGAGCGGTCCCCCCAAAACAAGGCTGAAAAGCAGTGAGAGGGGTACACATAAAGAAGAGCTATGAAAAAAAAAGATACAATTTGGTGGCTTTTACAGCTTTTTTAACACCTAACTTTTGAGGTCTATGTCCAAATAATATACAATTAAAGTTTAAACTCATTAGTCCATTATAAATGCAAGCCTAGCTTCTGCTATAGCTCCTGTGTGTTTTTCTTAAAGAAGCAAAATTTAGAAGTGGGTCATTATTAGTGGGTAATTATTGATCTATATCAAAATTGCAACTTTTGGCTAAAAATCTAACAAAAAAAGTTTGTCTTTTTTATTCAACTGTCATCCTTTCTTGACAATAACATCATCTATGAGACCTTTCAATCAGGTTTTAGGGACTTTCACAGTACTGAGTCTGCTCTTTTGAAAGTAACAAACAATATTGTACTTGTTGCTGATTCTGGTGGTTGTTCTGCCTTAGTTCGGCTGGATCTGAGTGCTGCTGAGTGTTGATCACAACTTACTCACTGACTGCTTGGAGCACTTGGCTCTTAACTGGTTTGAATCTTATATTAAACTCAGGATGTTCTCAGGTAACACTGGAAAATCCTCCTCCGCATCAGCAGTTTTGGCATCTGGAGTTCCACACATCTATCTTAGAGCCTGTTTTTTTTTTTCTTGGTACATGTGCCCTCTATGGTCAACATAACATCTCTTTTCATTGCTATGCAGATGATTTACATGCCTGTATTTACCTTTAAGTCGTGGAAATCACCGCACCGTAAGACATTTTGGATATAAAACACTGGATGTCCCACAGGTTAAAAACTGTGGGATAATCTTTGACACAAAATTGAAATTCGACAAACAGATCAATGCTGTTTCTTCCAGATTAAAATCTTTCTTAAAATCATCACATCTGGAAAGGGTTATGCATGCTTTTGTTACATCTAGACTGGACTACCGTAATGCACTGCAAACTGGAGTTAGTCATCTCTTGCTCATCTACAATTATTCCAAAATGCTGCAGCCAAATTACTGACTGTGACAAAAAAAGAGAGATCACATTACTTCAGCGTTAGCAGCCTTGCTTGCACTGGCTCCCTGAGCATTACAGAATCCAATATAAAGTAGCACTGTTTGTATTTAAAGCATTACATGATCTCTGGGATGGTCTCCTAAGTCACCTCAGACAAGCAAACCTAACCCTTTCATTTTTTTTACTTATTTTTATTGTTTTTATTGTAAAGCACTTTGGTTTTAAATGTGCTTGTGTACTTACGATTATTATTTATTTGCCCACCTGGTGCCAGAAGGCAAACAAAAAAAGATTTGTGGGTTAGTTATTTGAAGCGTTTCTCACCTTGCCTTCCAGACTCTGACAGATATGTCCCAGCAGGCCTCTCCTCTTCAGTTTCACCACAGGAATCTGCTGTAGCTGCTTCTTTTTTCCGGCATGAGCGATATTGTTCATTGCATCGTCCGAGGACCCTGGCTTCTTCTCCTTCTTCTTCTCTAGTGAGAAAAGATACTGTTTTGGTCTTTTCCTGTTCTGTCGTTTGGTTGATGATCTGGCTTCCTCTGTGTGTTTGGGGGAAACGGCGTGGTGAGCGGCGGCATTGCGTGACTGTGACTCGTTTTCATCACTGTGCAGCTCAGGTGTTTGAGAGCACCTGACTCTGTGTGTATTCTTCTGTAGATGAGGCGTGTGGGAGGTTGTAGTCTGATCATTGGTTTTTTTGTAACTGTTCAGGACAGTGTGAGGCTGGCAGGTCTCAGTGGAGCTCACACCACTCATCTCACTCTCCTCTCTGGTGCGACAGCTTTCAACGTGCTGCTCAAACGACTGAAGGAAGTGGTCCAGCATGTCACCCAGCTCTCCCTCGCTCTGCTGCTCCAGAACTGGCACCTCACCATTTGCAGAACTGGAGAAACCAGCTCCTCCTGCTACAGCAGCAACCTCAGTGGATTCATGGAGCTCAGAAGTCAGGCCCTGTGGTTTGTTTTGGGATGAGGTAATCTCAGAGGAGGCAAAGGCACTATTGTTGCTACCTGCTCGAAGGGGATGCTGAGCATGTGGAGCGCTGCTGTTGTTGTTTGGTAAAATGTCAAGTCCCATCATCACTTCCTCCAGAAGACGATCGATGTGCTCAGGCTGCTCCTCGTGAGGTGGAGGGGCCGGAGCAGGAAAGGAGGATGGTGGAGACGCACGGGAGGCTGCAGGTGACAGCAGGTTGGGACATGGAGAAGCCTGGAAGGAGGGGCTGGAGTGCATGGGTGGGGAAGAAAAGGAAGCTGATGCTGCTGTTTTGGCTCTCGACCTTCGTGCCCGGCCCGCACGGAGACTGCCCTGTAACCAAGGACAAAAGGCATGACGTTTAAAAGGAGCAACATCTGTAACCACATTTGTGGACTGTGATCCACCTAAAATCCTGTTTCACAACAAAGTCTTCATTTTCAGCTTTAAAAAGCTCTCAAAATGTTTAGTTTAGAGCTACCAGACCTTGTTTTTATTTAACATTTAATTACAGCCTTCCCATCTTTGAGTGACGCTTCGTAGACGCCACAAACAGGACACTGAACCCTGACCTGGTCAAACTGTTGCGCTGTATTTTTCCTTCCACGCTGAGGGATACTTCCTCTGACCTCACCACACCGCAGCACATCTCCACCTTGACTGAACTCCCACGCTTTGCCACGCCCTCTTCTCCTCTCAGAGCGTGCGCCTGTTTTCACAAGCTCTCTGGTCTTCAGGCACAACTTCCTGCCAACAGCTCCGCCTCCCTGACCCATCCTGGGCGTCCTCATCCCCCACCTGGGCAGGAACAACTTCTGCAGCCTGCTCACCCCCACCTCCTGCACCATCTGAGTAAACCCTCCCCGCCCTCTCCCTCTTGCTCTAGCTCGTGGTCTCCTGGGCCTCTCCTCACCCGTCCCGGCTCTCCTGGCACCCCTGACCCCAGCTTCACGCCTCTGCCTTGCTCTCCCCCTGCGGGACTCCTCCTCTTTGTCAGGGTTCAGGAAGTAGCTGATGAATCCTGGGATGTTGCCTTGAAACTGTTCGAATTGCTCATCCTCCCATTCTTCAGCCACTGCGACATCTCGGTCAGCCCACCCGTTCTGAGGGTCAGCAGCACAGATGGTTGTCTGGCTCGAAAAATGAGGGAGGGATGCAGGGACAGATGTGTACAGCTGTGTCACAACAGCACCAGATGTGTTCACAGCTTCTGGTACAGAAGCCACAGAAGCAGAGGACAGACGAGGTGTTTGGTTTTCATTTGGAGGGTAGACGAGAGATACAGGGACAATCTGAGGGGGAACAAGAAGGGAGTCTGTGTGTACTATACTCTGGAGAGCACTCATATCAATAGTCTCGAATGATGCTGCTGGGTGAGCAGGTGGAGCTGTGTTTATCTGCAACTCGTCTGTCTGAGTCCACACGTCTTTCCCGCCATCGGACATCATCTCTTTCCACAGAAAAGCGCTCCCATCCCTCAACTCTCTCCTCCACCTGCCCTGTCTCCCCTGACTCTCAGGCAGCGGAGGCTCCGTCTGCACTCCAACCTCGGCGCTCTGCCCGAACCCATCCCTGCTTTTAAACTCCCTTTTCGTCACCTCCACCAGCCCGTGGATGCCCAGCTTGGCTGCAGCAGAAATAGCCTGTTGCTTCTCCCTCTCGCCCTCCCCGGCCATCTCTCCAGAGTACAGAAGCCTGACCAAGTGGAGCAAGGTGCAAGCACCCAGAGCCCGAAACTCCAAAAGGCGATTCTGCCCCGCAGGGGGCGTGGCTGTGGAGGACAGAGCGGAGGAGATGTGGGGGCTGATAGCTGACAGAATACAGCTGTGTGCAGGTATAGACACCCCTGTAAGACAGTGGCAAGAAAACCCTTGAAGGCTACAATTAATATGTGTATAATTTTGTTTTGTTTTGTTGTGTGTGCATGTGTGTCATACCTTCTGCCTTAAGCAGAGTATCACAGAACTGGCTGCACTGTTGCTGTCTCTGCAGCTCAGAGAGGAGGAGGGTTTCAAACCCCGGTTTCTGGTAGCACCACATTTCCCCATCCACTTCAGAAGAGGAGCAGATAGGAGGAGATGGAGGGTGATATGTATTTGGAGTGTGGCACAAATATGCCTGGAAATGAATATAATAAATCTGTCAGTACTGTGGACAGAAACACACTTTTTGAGTGTATAACTTTGAAATTTTCACACATGAAAACGGATTTTTGAGGTGGAGCTGCAGAAGAAGTTAGTAACAGGACTAATGCTGCTTCATAAACTGCAGTGATAAGGCATGGTAGATTATCATATACATTTATCAACTACTTCTTATAATTATTATCTAAAATTTCAACTTCTTCATAGATATTAAGTCCCATACACCACCTCATCCAGCTTGAAGCTTCTCCAAATCCTACTGCTGATTTCTTTCTCCTCTGTGAGCAGATTCTTAATTTATTATTATTATTAATATTATGGGGTCATCTTATAGCAATAAATGCTCACTGAGCACATTTAAACCGGGGTCATGTGGGGTGAGATCAAAGCACGTGTGCAGATTAGTATCAGGGACTAGTTAGCAGTGAACCCCAAACAAACTCACAGTGTAAAGAGTTGTAATCTAGTCATGACAGTTAGTCATGACTAGATGACTAGTTAACATGTTACAGACCACACCATGTCTATTCTAACGCTGCCTTCCAGCATATCTGGTGTGTTTTAACTACACTCTCCCGGCTAGCTAATTAAAGCTGCTCTCAAAGGCGGGCAGGTGACAGACACCTGGTTTACTCACCGTCTGCGGGTCTCAAAGCTCACTCCACTACCGAGTCAAAAAAATAAGAGTTTCTTTTTTAAAAATATACTTCACAAAATAAGTTTAACGAACAGCATTTTGTTTTGTTCGTTACTTTTTTGTCCGATTTAGTGGGGTCAGCTGCAGGTCAGCGTGGGGACCAGTGGAAATGGTGTAGTCTGCCGCTTCGCCGCCAGGGGGCGGCAGCGACGCCGCACAGACGCCACAGACAAGCGCACTAAAAGACAGCCGGCCAAAGATCATGTAAACACATTGAAAGCGAGAGCATTCACTGCTGGCACTTCCGTCTTCGTCAAAATACACAGGAAACTAGCCGAGGAGTAAGCGATATAGACCGACCGTGGATGGATATAAAAGAGTATTTCATTTTATACACGGTTTATTCACCAAATCCACTTTGCATTTAGTTGTCAGTTTATTAGGCACACATAACTAAAAGTAGTCTTTTAAAAAAGCCCAACAGCAAACGTTACATCCATCAAAGTCATGATGTTTTACAGTTGTTTTAGTGGGAGCTTTGTGGTATTTTTTTCAGAGATTTTACTGTTAAATTGGATTGTACTATAGTTTAGTGTGTTGAGTTTGTAGTCTAGACTATTAAGCTAAAAAACAAGTCAAGAGTACGTTTGAAAAGCAACAAAATCAGACTTCAAAATGGCAATAATTTAGATTCAGCAACTCTCAAAGACTCAAGCTTTTGATTTTTTTTAAATTAATTAATTAATTAATTAATGCATCACTTTTCAAAAAATGTAATTTAAATTCTCACTTGCCAAATACCTAACTGGTAATATTTTGTCTGTGTTTTTTGCCAAACTTTTCTTGTAACAACAATTAACATGTTTTAGAAATTATGCAAAAAAAATATATACCGCTCCTGAAACTTGGAAAGAGTCATGTAAAAATAGTAATAATTGTTTTTAAAAAATGCACTTTTTCATGACCCTCTTCAGCACATGGTTTTTGTTTAGTTGTTATCACATTACATAACATTTTAGTCTCTCCATTTATTTGTATCAGTGGTGAAGGGTGGTTTGACATTTTAAAATGGCACAGGGACACAAAAACTACCAGTTAATAGTTAACACTCAGCTTTGTCACAGTCTGATTTAGGGTAAACTATTTTCATGAGTGACCTTGGATAGCATGCATACTAACAAGAAATTATTTTTATCCACCTCTAGCAGGATGTAATCCTACATCCCTTGCTCTTTAAGCATATGTATAGTGACAGCACTGAGCACAAGAGATGCATTTATATGGAGATCAAAGTCTTTAGAAATGGTAGAAGAGCTGAACCAAACATAGGAAACACTAAGGGAGAGAATCACAAATGTTTTCGACATATGTTATCAACCAAGGAGCTGCATGTTAGTGATGAGAGGTGGGAAAGTACATTAATTCCACTGGAAGTTTAAAGGATAGCCTCAATTTTTTTTTCCAAGTCTCTAACGCACACATAATCATTTCCACCAAAGCATTTTTAGCTGAAGTAATGGGGGACAAAATTTACAGCCTTTACTTTGTCTAAAAATGAAGTGTGCCATTAAGCTGAGGTCAAAATGAGGCTTCAGTGGCCCAAGTTAGACAATTCAAGCTGGTTTTGTTCAAAGTTACATTCTTTAGAGTAATAAATTCCCAGTAAGTGCTTCCTGGACAGTGTTTGCGTAGAGCTGGAATAGTAACACAAATCAGAAAAAAAGAGGAGTGTGACGTTGGAACATTACTGCTCGACTTTTCCACCTCGGACTGCTGACAGTTTATTTAATGTACAGGAAAAGTGCATTTGCTCATCATCACAGAGAGAGAAATGCAAGCCAAACATTTTATACCATAAGGGCTTTACTCTACACATCAGACAGACACATTTTCTGATTAAAAAAATGTCTAAAACTGGTGGTGATTTATACATTTTAAGGGCCATGCAAGCACCTTCAGCATAAATAACAGAAATCTTCAAAAAGTTGCTACCTTCATGTAAAAATCAGTGCGGTTTAAAATGCAATATCAGCGCACTTTCATGTGTTTTATGAGAGAAACAAAGACTGGAGCACAGTGAATAATTAAATTGTTTGTCCTTAATTTTAGAGGAACCTGATTCAGTTGCATCTGCTGCAAGAAAATTTTAATCCACTGTATTTTATTTTAAAAAGGACAGAGGACTTGCAGGGAACCAGTCAAATATTAGTCTGTGCTCTTTTAATGCAAGAACAGCGTGTGGTCCCCATGGAGTCCTTGTTTTCTATATTCCAGTTCACGTTGTCCCATTTTCTCTGTGCACGTCAACATGGACTTCCTCAAATGACGAGGGGGGGACCAGACCAAAAAATTTGGTAGGGGCCGGTGTGTCCACTCGTGGTGGAGTCGGTCGGGGCCAGCGCTCATTAAATTTGACAAAAAAGAGCGGGTCTTTGAAGGGCCCCCCATAGATGATGGCCTGCATCAGGTAAACGAGGGCTACCACCATGGAGCTGATGAGGAAGAAGGGGATGAAGGGCCTAAGGTGGTGCCAGGCCACCCTGATCCCATATCCCAGGCCACTGAGCCCGCTCTGCCCTCCAGTGTGGGTGGTGTGGCGAGAGGATTCTGGGGCTGGAGTATGTTCAGGAGACTCATCATTTGAGTTTGAAGAGGATGGACCAGGTACGCTGAGTGTATCCATGAGCCAAAACAAAGCCGTTCCTTTTCTCTATCTGTTTGTATGATCACACATAGTCCTCCACAAATCAGCTCTAGAGACTATAAGGAAGGAAGCGCAAAACCACACATAAAATCCCAGTTGTGTGGTGTCCCTGTGATGAATCCAGCTCTACATTCCTTTCTTGATCACATACAGTTTTCCTTTGGTCCTCCCGGTGGGTTTTTTTTCCTCCGATATGGTGTGCAGGAGTTAAATGCCGCTGCTTCTATTTGAGCTTTAGTGAGAGTTAGAGAGGAAACGAGGAAGAGCAGAGGAGCCCTAAATAGAAATGACACCGAATGACAGGACACCGTGAAGGAGAGGGGGAGAATCTGCTGCGTTTGGTGGTCTCAGGTTTAAAGAGCGGTGTGTGTGTCTGCACCAGCTGCACAGGTTGCAAGGATTACACACACGCAGTGAGTAACCCAGACAGGCGCACATCTGAGTCAGATAGCTTCTTGCAACAGCTGTGCCTGTGCAGTTTATTACAGCTCTAAACATAAAGCTCTAACCGAGTAGTTCAGCTATAGGTGTGGCTCTAAGATTTCTTTTATTACCTACATAAACTTTCACATCTTATCATGGTTGTAGCAAAGTTATAAGTTTATAGGTTTATAAGTTTAAGATATTTATTATTTAGGTATTCACTTTTTTTTTTTTTTTTTTAAATTCAAACGGTTT
>VUQS01031294.1:3729-14745 GCA_015108495.1 Heterochromis multidens | reverse complement strand
TTTTCCTTTAAATATTTTTTTTTTTTTTTTTTAAATACATCTGCCACTGATTGCAATATTTCCTGTACACACAAGAGGTCAGCAGGTTTGTAACTGCAATTTTTCATCAGCACTGTAGACGAGGTTACGTATCTGCACACATTATTCAGTAAGTCATATTAGTGACAAAGTGGTTTTTGATTAGGAATTTTTATTACAAAATGTTACAAAACTAGTTACAAATGTCTATTGGAGCACTGAGACATAACTACAAGTAATCATAATTTAAATACATAAATACAGATGCCCCAGGTCAGTTTGGGACAAAGCTGCACTGATGAATAACAAACACAGAAACTAAGTGGCAAGTTTGACCTCTGACTCTCAGGGGAGTTTGATTTAGATGTTCCACGGGTGATGTAATAGTGAAACTGCCCCCCACCACAGGTACTGTTCGAAAATCGACGATGTGTCAGTGAGTCAGTGAGAAAAGTACATGAACCTTTAGGGAAAAGTAAAAATCTCAAATGATTCGTGAGGTGATTACATCGCAGCGTAACGAGGACTGAGGCTGCTTTCTGCTGTCTGCCATCTCTTTGTTCCAAATGCCAGCAGTCTTGGCACGTACAGTCTGGCAGGTTTGTGTCGATGGTAACTTTACTGGAATAATGGTGGCCATTTTCAAAGGCTAATTCTCCTGGCATGAACCTGCAGGGAAGAAGATGAAAAGAGTTACTACAGGTAATTTTATAATTGTGGACTTTATAATATGATTGAAAACACTGGGTGCAATCCAACAGGATTTCTATTCAAAGAGCTAATACTCTCTATATATCTATATCTATATAGATATCTATATCTATATAGATATCTATATATATCTATATCTATATCTCTCTCTATATCGATATAGATATATCGATATAGAGAGAGAGACAGATTTTATTTTTTTTTTCTTTTACCGTAATACTGGCTAAGGAAACTTTTTCAAAGAATAGGAAAGAGGTTGGTTTAAAATGTTCTTATTTAAGTGTTATATAATAAAAATTTACAACTATGTTGATAAATGTATTCTGATTAAAAACAAGTTAGTTTTAGATAGAAATCTTTATTGTCCATACCTTGTATGCTACTTATTATTCATCTACTTAAAATCTCAGCACGACGGGGCAGGATGTAAATCCAAATGGGTTGTGGGCTTGTATGGCTGCACAGTTGCACTGTAGCAACAAAGCGTTTGCAGTGAGCACAGCAGAGACTGCTAGTGTTTAAATAAGGCGCGGTATGTGTGTCGCACTGTCAAAGCTGTCTCAGCAGCTCTTAGACACAATGCCATACAATTTTCTCCAATAATTCCTGATTGGCTCTCCTCCACAGTGTGTCTTTTGTCCCGTCTCTTTCCCTCACCCCCAACCGGTCGCAGCAGATGGCTGCCCCTCCCTGAGCCTGGTTCTCCCGGTGGTTTCTTCCTGTTAAAAGGGAGTTTTTCCTTCCCACAGTCACCAAATGCTTACTCATATGGGGTTGTCTGATTTTTGGGGTTTTCTCTCTTTAGCTTACAATATGAAGCGCCTTTTGGCAACTGTTGTTGTGATTTGGCGCTATATAAATAAAACTGAATTGATTGCCAGAGGATAAATCCCCTAGCGACTCCTCTAGCGCCACCATGGGGTTTAGAGTTTGTATTTTAGTGATTGTCGGATAGACTGTAGTTTAGTATAATCATGCTCAGCATGTGATTAATTATAGTAACTTTCCTTCAATATAGTTTGTCTAACGCTGGTTATCTCAAAATTCGGTCAAAACTAAATACATTTCCATGAGTGTCAGCTGTGCCTAATTAGGTTAAAATGGTATCATTTTACATTTTTTGTTGGTACGATTTACCGTATTACATCATAGTCAAGTAGGCTATTACATTAGAGACAAAAGATTTTATTGTATTAATGTAGTGGATTATGATTTTTATTACATTTGAGCTTTTGCATGGCCTCTTGTATTTTTTTTTAAAGATCCTGCTTTCCCAGGAAACAGAGTTCCCATGGAGTTCAACTAAATATTGGATTTTAACCTATGAACAATAAAAAGTGCAGTCAGTGGTCACTCACATGTGCCGAGGCGCTCTTCCAGAAAGCCAATCTGCTCACTGAGGGAGTCTATGCGATCTAGTTGCTGGAAAGAGTGGGACAGCAAGGTGGTTTTCTCCGACAAGCCCTCATCCAACGACAGTGGGAAGAAGCTGCTGAAGGGGGTCAACACCAACTGCAGCTTCTTAACAGAGGGAGAAAAATGAGAGGAAGTTAGGGAAAAGAGAAAAATGCTCCACAACTGGACTATTACTCATACTGCAAACAAATAAAATAAAATAAAAGCATCCATTTACTCTTTGTAATTGTTTAACATGAGGAGGATTTTAGAAAACTCATAAAAGTTTTAATAAACCACTGTGTGGGCCTGGCATATCTAAAAATCTTTGGTTGGGGGATTAAAGAGCAGCTAAGACGTTAGATCACATACAAGGCCCAGAGGTTTTCCTGGTGAGCCAGACTGGGAGGTATCAGAGTAGGTGGCTTTTATGTGTTTGAACATGTGTTCTTGAGTTTTCTTGTGTACCTTTTCCAGGAGCTCGACTCTGTTCCTCAGGCTCTGTACCTCCTCTGTCACATTCTCCACCAAGCCAAACTTTCCATCTACAGAAAACCACACAAATGCAGACATATACATCAGAGCGTGGTGATTTCAGTGTCTGAATTTGTGGAAATAAAGTGATGAGGAGCAGAAGAGAGAGAAGGGTTAGGATATAGATCAAGGTAGAGAATGATGTGAAGTTTATATTGCAAAGGATTCCTTGGAGCATCTAGGAGCCCCTCTTCAGTCCCTCCTCAAATGATTCATGACCACTGTAATGTCTCTAAAGTATAAACCAGTAAGAGGACGGCAGAGCTGCTGAGAGATCGAGGGAATGCAGGGAACCGGGGGGGGGGGGTCCCAAAAAGCCAATAGACGAGCTGAAAGACAGATCACGAGAAGAAGACAGGCAAACATTAATTCCTCCTGTGACTTGATTGCGAGGAAGAGCCTGGCTGTCTCCACCTGAAGGGGAATGTCTGTGCTGCAGGCAGGACTGGGACGCACACTTAGGAACCCCCTGCTCTCTGGTTGCTATACTGCAGACAGACTGAGAGTGGCTCAATCTCTCCCAGATGTGGTCCATTACTGAGACAAGAATAAGTTGAGAAACAGGGTGAGGAGGAGGTGGAGGTTCAGGAGGAAAAGGGGGGGGAGCTGGCGATGACCCCCAGCAGACAGGGTGGATGGAACTGGAATGAGAACACAAGTGTTGGCCAAGAACAGAGTGAAAAGAATGCAGGCAGGAGGGTGTAAAGACTGAAATGTAGAAATGTAGTCCAAGACTCTTGGCAGAGTGATGGTTCCCTTTTTTAAAAATAACATCCCTCTGACATGTGCATATGAACACAAATAATAAAAAACTGTCTCAGGCAAAACATCTTACAAAAACATTGTAATAATTTTTGCCTCTGACACAGAACACATTGCTTTCCTAAAGTACAAAAATCTGTCATATTTTGGCTTTTTATCCCCCTTCCTCTGAGTGTTTTTCAGTCCTTTTCGCAGACTCAGCAGTGCTTTCACCAATCTATCATGCCGAGTCACAGAGACGAGCAGTTTCCTTTTAGAGAAGATTCGCTCTGTGTGAAACTCTGATAAACAGAAGGGAGTTTGGAGCAGAGCCTGAGACATTTGGCAATCACACACACTTTACAGAGAAATACTTATTTTTCTGCAAGTACAGGAGACGCTCTCTCCTTTGGATTTTAACAATGTGGTGACTCACAAAAAATCCCCAAGTTGGGAAAATCAGGACAAGATACATCTTCTTTAAACTTTCATGTTACATAAATTTCTGAGAGAGCAATAATGCTGACACAGAATAAGAGTTAAAAGGAATATCCTCGGGTCAACGACCACATTTGTAGACATGGAGGGGGGGTTGTATGTTTTTGTTGCTAGGTTACAGTAAGCACACACTGGAAAAAGAAAACTGACTTTTTCTTGGTAGGAGATAACATTTTTACTTTTTTTAAGAGAACTAATGGAGTGTGTGGGATAAAAATATGTCTGTATTAGCACGGGAGCTCTATTAGAGGCAGATGTTTGCTTTGCTCACAGGACTCATAGGAGTCATTATCAAAGCCCAATCGGTCCCAGTCTCACCGCACGGGGCCAGACCGCAAGACATCTGTCTGGAGTCGGCACCAGTCGCAGTGCATTATTACTCACGGTACGAGTTGAGAGTGGCATAGCGCGTACCAAAAGTAATAATGGACCGCGAAGCTGGCCATGTTCCTCTCTTCTGTCCAGACACTTTGCTGCTGCATAACACAAAATTATACACACTCCTATCCTGTTAATTTACCTGCATCAGTGTGATGACCCACTGTTGCCTGGCTGCTCTGTGATGAAGAGGGAGGAGTGGTAGGATGAGGAGGAGATGGAGGAGGAAGGCTTTGACAGGAACGGCCGTCTCTAGCGAGGGTGAAGCCGTCTCTGCATGCACATCGATAGCTGCCAGCTGTGTTCACACACTGCTGGGCGCATGGCTGCTGCTCACTGCACTCATCCACATCTGACAGGCAACAAAGACACGCAAACCACTGTAAATATACATGCAGACACTCGTGAGAGGCTGTGCAGGTAAATGTGTGTGAGCACTTGTACCTGTTTGGCACTGGTGTCCCGTCCAGCCAAACAGACAAGCACACTGGTTGGGTCTTAAACAGGTACCTCCATTCAAACAGGGCTGTCCGCACACAGCTGTGAAAGACATTTATAAAGGGATCATTTGATTAAGAGATCACTCTCATATATGAATGCTTAGTATTAGCAAGGGTTAGTATAAATTCTGGAAATAGAGCTTGGCTTTCTAACCTTTTAGTTATTGTCACATTTAAACTAGTTTGTTTTAATCTGTAAAAGAAACGTGCAAAATGACACGTCTGAGTTCCATTTCACTTCCTCACTGAGTTGAAGCAGACAAGAAGATCGACACCAGCTACAACTCCAAAAAAAATAAATAAATAAAAAATGACCACCACCTCAAAAATCTAGAAAGAAACAGATTTTATATTGTACCAAAACAACTAATTGCAAACCTAAATGTTTTACTTTCAAAGGAAATTAAGGCCTGGATTATTTCTTGGTTGGGACCAAGGGTGAAGTCACACACTGGTTTGTGAAATTCTGTTTTGAAACATCAATTTTATTTATTTATTTTATTTATTTAATTAACTTTTGAGCCAGAGTTGACCACATTTGGATAAGTACTACGTTACCAATTCAACTCAGTTTTATTTATATAGCAACAAATCACAACAGCAGTCGCCTCAAGGCGCTTTATATTGTAAGGTAAAGACCCTAAAATAATACAGAGAGAACCCCAACAGTCAGATGACCCCCTATGAGCAAGCACTTAGTGACAGCGGGAAGGAAAAACTCCCTTTTAACAGGAAGAAACCTCTAGCAGAACCAGGCTCAGGGAGGGGCAGCCATCTGCTGCGACCAGTTGGGGGTGAGGGGAAGCAAACGTTAGTGAGCTTGGCTAGCAAGGCACCTACCTAGACTCTATATTTGTGTTGTACTCCCAGGTAACTGCAAATTATGAACATACAATTAAAATACTAGAATCAGTTGCACAACAAGCCATATTATCTGTTATTAAAAATTCCCTACAAGCCACCAACACCATAAACAGAGAGATGTCCACTTAAAGAGGAGTATGAATGCGGAGGTGAAGCCTAGCAGACAGCTATCACAGTTGTCACCGAAAGTGGCCACACCCCAAAGAATCCAAACTTTAAGCCTTACCACCCTTACAGTTCTAACTGAGTAAGAAATTAGTTATAAAGAGTGCACCAGCTTTTAAACATGCTTATTTCTGCTCTAAATGTGAACATTTTAACACGGGTATCTAGGTGGCTTTTTGGAAGCACACCTGAAGTGGCCATTTGAAAAACTGCAGTTTTGTCACTTGTATTATTTGTATTAGTTGCTTCTAAGACTGCAGCTTGGACAGGGCCAGTGATTTCCTGGAATTTCTGCTAGTTTGTTTTGCGTATAGAACATCATTATGCTAAGCTAACTGTCTCCTATAGCTTCGTATTACATTTAAACATATAAAAGTGGGACTGAGCTTCTCATCTAACTCTCAGCAAGAAAACAAATAGACAGGGTTTCTAAAATCTCCATTAACATTTGAAGCTACACAGGGACGAGGAATGTGGTAAAGAAACCTGAAAGTCATCGCATCCCAACAAGATACCTTGGTTGCAGTTGTGGGAGTGAAATCTCCTCCAGCCCGGGCAGCACTCTGGGTAGGAATGCAAAGGAGAAGCTGCTCTGCTCACCTTTCGGTATGCCACCAAGTACGTAGTCCTGTGGCGACAAAGTAAAGACACCCACGGCATTTAGGCATTTCTAATTACTCATGATGTCATCACTCTCATCTGTGTGTGGTTCAGCCTGTGAAGCCTTTTCCATGATCTGTCACACTGCAGGAATGCTGATGAGAGGATGGTAATTTGGTGGAATACTGAACCACGGACCACTGACTTCCAAGAGTGTGTCAGAGATGAGAGAGGGGTGGAGGGGCTGGAGATCGTATCTAAAATCAGAGTTTTTGCTGCAGCCTGCTGAGAGCTTGGTATGTTTAGCTTGCAGGGGGCGATAAACTGAAAGCTAAAGGAACCAGTTCAAGATGTGCTTTCTTAAAACAAAAACAAACAAATGATTTTCCAGGCCTGTAATCGCCTCCATAATGAGCACACGAACTACAAATACTTAAAAGTGAAGCTGAATTTTGGTGGCGAGAGAAGAGTTAAAAGAGAAAAAAATGAGGAGAATGTGGAGGGGGGCCTAGAAAGCATCTGAGCTAGAGAGAGGGAGAGAGAGGGTGTAAGTATGGAGGGAGACAGAGTCCAAAATAAACACGACCAGTCTCTGTGGGCAAGCAGTTCATTTCCCGTAGTTACATAAAATATTCGATATTTAGATTCTACCCAAATATGTGCCAACATGACCCAGTTCTGTGAAAAATGCACATGTATGTGTGTGTGTGTGTGTGTGGAAAGTTAAAATCTATTTATGACTGTACTCCTAACCCTTTCCCTTCCTAAACATGTCAAGCACTGTTTACTCCTTAATAAACTAAACATCTTCAGATAAAGGGCTGACTCTCGATGTAAAGTGACTGTGCAATTCAGCTGGTTTTTGCCCAAATAAAGCTGCAGATGTCTGATTTGGTTGTTATGTCTTTGCATTGAGTCGGTGTGTGGTTGTTTGCTGCTGGAAGACTGAGAGAGTTTGTCTCACTTGTATGTGCTGCAGAGGCGATGCCCCTGACACAGGGTGAGGTAGGGCTTGTGCACTGGCTGGACGAATGACTCTGTTGTAATGACAACACTGTGACGGAAGTCTCGGCCACATACCCTCCTCCTGCAAATGGCAGAGGTGAGATCTGATGTTAAAAACTGACATGAAGTGCATATTTGTAGGCACTCCAGCTGCAACGGAAGCTGAGCTGGTTTAAAATGGAGACGTTTTTACAGCTTTTAAGTCATTCCAGACCTAGGTTCAAACAGTTTGAGATATTTAAGCCCTAAGTGGCCCCCACTTTACTTGAAAAACTCCAGATTGGAGTCTAATTGCTCCTGACTGACCTGTGTAATCACTCCTGAATGTGTCTGAGTTAAGAGCTGATCTTTGACCTCCATGTCTCCACTTGACCTTTCATTCACCTTTCAGTTCATTTTGGCCTGTGTACAAATCAGCTGAAAATGGCAAGATGAGCCTGCCCATGCTGGTGTGCATCTAACAGCTTAGAACAAATAGGTAGAGGTCTGGTCCTGAGAGACTGAGGTCTTGAATGTTTAACTGCCATTTGATCAATTTGTATATGTTCACTTTGGCTGAGAATGTCACAATGAACAGATATGAATGACAGCTAAAATGAAGATCTGCAGCTGAAGTCATGACAAAGCTACTGACAAAATGACAGGCCATTATAAACACAGGAAGAGCATTAAGTGAGCTGTTACCCGTGGTGAGTGAAGAACTGGGGAGTGGCCATCACATGAAGGATGAAGAGGGAGGAGGAAAGGAGCAGTATTTGGTACATCGTCTTCCTCGTTCCCACGTTCCCTCACTGGGTCTCTTGGACTCTTCTCCGTGCAAGTCGGAGGGAAGAGGAGAGGAGGATGAAGAAGGGGTGACGGAGGGGAAGGGCGTGAATTGTATCCAAAGTCTCCTCACGCTGAATATGTATGCGTTTCCTTCAAGGAGGACGACTCCGGCTATCTGTAAGAAGAAGGCATCGAGAGAGGATGTGTTAAAGCAAAAAAAATTTAACAAAAAATGATGTGAACAAGGGGACAAATCTTACTTCCTTTGAAGCAATGGGCCACTAGAGGGATAGATTCTGATGTCAGTGTCAGCTGTGTCATGTCTGTATTAGCAGATTTCTACTGGTGGCCACACCAGGGCCTGCACCCCTTTTCAAAAAGGATTAGCACACATTAAATCTGTGTAGAAAATGTTAATGGGTCTGGAGAAGCCTGTTAATCATAAATGGTTAGTGGGGTTGCTGAGGACAGGTAAAGGGGAAGGCTGAGAAACAGCAGACTGCTGAACACGGAAGTCATTAAGTAGCAAATGAAAAACTATCTGAAACTGGAAAGTGGTCACATTTGTATGGCAGGAAGTAGTTTTAGCTGAGCAGTATGGGTCTGGACAACAGAGAGACACAATTGTGTCAAACAAAAATGAGAGCGTTTACATCAGGAAACATCTAAATTACAAAACGCCTTGTTTCTAGCTCTTTTTAGTTTTATTGTGAAGTTATTTTTAAAGGGCTGCCACAATCAGTACTTTCAACTTTTAACGTTCCTGCTTTGTATTTTATATCTCAAATTTGTTTTTCTCAGTGAGAGGGTGCAGTGAGACAGTGATGTCTATTTTAGTTTTTAAATAAACAGCAGTAAAAACCCCATGTATGTGTCATTTGTGCTTTAAACTAAAAGGTTAGTTTGCTCCCACTATAAATCTGGATTTCTGTGTTAGTCCTAAATGTGCAGCTGAAATTCCCAACAACTCAGAAAGCCTTTTGGAAAGATATTGGAGAAATTGCTCCTAGACAGATGTTTGGATGCATCCAATAAGAACACAGAGAGGCATCAGTGACCTGCACCTGCCCTGCCTCTGAGATCACAGAGCAAAAGACAAAAGGCAAAAAACGCAGAGAACTCTCATTTCACAGAAATGTTCACCCATCTCCTGACACCATATTAGATTATAACATACTGTAGAGGATTAAAAAGAAAGACTGAGCCACCCACTCCCAAGTAGGACTGTCAGAGTGCATGACAGTCAGCTTGGACCCGCTCCTGCTCCAATGCTATCCTACAGGCATGTTTTAACACAGCCGATACTAAACCCCTGGGAAATCTCTCATAGCACATTAAATCCAGCCGAGTGGGATCACAGGTTTTTGGGACTGTAGCCTGCTGGAGAGTCCTCAGTTATCCTGGAGGTGATGCTAAGCCTCGGATGACAGCTTGCATGTCTCTCTGATCTCCTGCTGGCTCTGTGCCTGGAGACGTGACATGCACTTCTAAAGCCCGCGCTCATTCACAAATCACTGCAGAGAGCAGGACACTTGGTGCAGCAGGGAGCCACTTTCGAGACGATATGTGTTAACAACTGAGCGTCATCACACTGGCAGTGAGAAAGTTGCTACACTTGTTTAAAAAGTTAGTGTCAGTTAACAGTTGCATGGGAGTTTTATTAGCTTTACTTTCTTTGGGTGTCATGAAGTACATTAGGAACGCCTCTACAGAATACACTTCATCCATGTTGGTGCATGCATGTGCTTCATGCAAGTGGTTAAAAATGTAATCAATCCTGGCCTACTGACACATTAAGAGTTATTTGACCATTTTTAGATTCACCACGAGAGGGCGCTGTTTTACAGCACTGTACATAAAGTGTAAAAGACCCACTCTTCTCCGCAATACTCTCACGCACACAGAGTCACACGTTAAACGCATGATTTCACGAGAGAATAAGAAATAAATACAAAGAAAAACCAAAGCCCTACATTCAAGAACAAGCAGGGATGCTTAACACGCCATTAAATACGAGCCGAACTCTACGGCGGGTGCATTGGATACAATAAATAATCACAAACCGTGCAATGAACAATCAGCTCCCCTAAGGTGACTCCCGCAAAAACAAAAATAAAAATACACACACACACACACACACACAGTCCTACACTGCAGGAAGTAGAGAAACAGCCGGGGGGTTGAGAAAAGTTAGTTCCCTTATATTCCGCCAGTGAGGGGAGAGTCCAGTGACAAAACTCCGCTACTAGTCAGGTTTCTCCTGGAGCTCAGACTGTCAGAGAGCATGGGGGGTGATGGTAGGACCTCCTCCCACTCCTCCAGCTGGGTGTCCCGCTGCTCACTCTTGCCTGCACTTGCGGGGGGGGGGGGTTTCACCCGTGTGTGACGTCAGTGTACAGCTCTGTAGACTACTCAGCTTTTTCATTCATAAACTACTGACTGTCGACTGGTTAGTAAAGAGACCCGAGAGATAGCTGATACACGTTGCCCCTCCCTTAAAGCAATTTACCCATCACAGTGAAGCTGATTTTGGGTGCAGTGGTCACTCATCCTGCTCACACACGGCCATTGTCTTTGTGAAATTATGTATTTGTTTCTTCGTGGAATAAATTGAACTGTTTTTTTTTTTTTGCACAAAACAAGAATCATGCTGTCTACCATTCCTCAAGTGCAAATGATTATTATGATAGGTATTACAGACAAAAACAAAGATTACAGCTAACTGCCAATTTCAGTGATCATATGCGCAGTCTGAATATTTAAAAAAAAAAAAAAATCCTTTAATTAGCTGCTAAAGCTGAAAAAAAAAAGAAAAAAAAAAAGTCAAAAAAAAAAAAGA
>VUQS01031288.1:0-13581 GCA_015108495.1 Heterochromis multidens | reverse complement strand
AAGGCACTTTATATTGTAAAGTAAAGACCCTACAATAATACAGAAAAACCCCAACAATCAGACGACCCCCTATGAGCAAGCACTTGGCGACAGTGGGAAGGCAAATCTCCCTTTTAACAGGAAGAAACCTCTGGCAGAAGCTCAGGGAGGGGCAGCCATCTGCCGTGACCAGTTGGGGGTGAGGGGAGGAAGACAGGGCAAGATAGATGATCATATTTAAGATCAAAGCGTTGATTAATGGTAGGACTTCTTTGAGCAGAATTGTAGGAATGGGGTCTAATAAACATGTCGATGGTTTGAGGAAGTAATTATTGAAGTGAACTCAGAAAGATCAATCGGAGAGAAAGAGTTTAAATAAATATCAATAGTTTTGAAAGTTGCTGTACATAATGATACATCTGTGGGATGGTTATGAATATTTTTTCTCTAATGGTTAAAATTTTATTTATGAAGAAATTCATGAAGTCATTACTAGTTAAGGTTAAAGGAATGCTTGGCTTAACAGAGCTCTGAAAGTTAGGTCGGAAAGTTAACAGGTCTGAGAACGTCTGAGAGATAAATCATGAGGGATGATACAAAGTAATGCAGTCAATGACAGAAAAAGGTTTTTCATAAAATATCAAAGATGACAATTAAGTTTTACTTCTTCTCTGTCTGCCCATTTACTTTTGTATTTTTACAATAAAGATTCAGATCTACAGAAGCATTGGTCTAAAACTTAAAAAAATATATATATATATTTGCTTAATTTTTGTCTAATATATAGGTTATGTCCAAGTTTATAACTCTAGCATAATGCAGTATGATATTAGTAGGGATTCAAACCTAATGTGAATTGATTTACAGACATTACAGATTCTTTAAATCTGTACTTCTGTTGTTAATGGACATGCAGATCAGAGCACAATGTAGCTTACACATTTTGTTTGCTACTGAACCACAAAAGACATGTTATCTCATCACCTCATCTGTAATGGTCTCAGTACATCATCAAACTTGCAATACTGCCTGGAGATGGTTATCACTGCCGGACATCCCTGTTCAAAACTTCAAACCCAGCTCACCCTCATCAATGAACCAATCCCTAAAACAACAATAGGGGAGATAAAAACAGTACTGTATAAACCACAGCAGCTTGTCTTCCTCTTGAGCACAAAACCTGTGACCACTGCTTCCTGGGTCAGAGATTGCAGCCGGATTTCATCCAGGAAAGGGTGAGTATTCTCTTAGCTAATCCTAGTTCTATGGATGTTGTGAGAAAAGCTTGACAAAAGAAAAACACTGGACTCCCATGAAAAGAACTGAAGAGAAGGGCAGCTGAAATTTTTGGATAGTATGTGTGGGTTACCAGCACTTTTTCAATTACCAGCACTTTTTGGGTTATTTGACCCATAAAGAAGAACACAGTGGAAAAATGTTCTTCAGATGGCATTTAATAAGTGATTTGTAATGCTATAGCCTAGAGATTATGCTGTTTGTATACCACACAAGGCCATCCTATTTAATCTCATCAAACATAACAACCCATATCATGTCTTCTCTTCCTGGCACTCCTTAGAGATATACACAGCCTCATTTATCTGGTCTGGACTAGGTCCAAAATCTTCCAGCAAAACCTAAATTTGTGTAACAAGATCTGGACCTTGAGATGCACGCCTGCCACAGCAAATTGGCCTCATGTAGAGAGGAAAAAAAGAGGCGAGGTAGGGGAGGGCTGCAAAGCTAGTGAAGATGTAAGCTAGCAGGGGGAGGTAATCTTAGATCCTACATGGCCTGGAGTAGCGTGCCCCCTGATGCTAAACGTTTGGCACTGGACCAAATCGTGAGGACAAACACCATGTCTTCTTCAATTAGGCACAGTTCTCTCTGTACAGGCACAACATAGAGCTACTTCAAGTGGGTCTTCTATAAGAAAGACTAGGTGTTTGCTCAACTTTATTGATTTTTTTTTTTAGAAATTTGGTGTTTAATTTTCTAGGTTTGCCAGTGGAGGTGGAGAAGGCTTAACACAGTCAATCAGTGAATTGTGAATCCAGCAGTAGGTACAGTTAGGTTTATTTTGCACATGATCGAAAATGTGGTGTTTATCATTTTTACCATTCTTTGTTTTGGATTCTGCAATGCAAAAGAAAATTTGAAGCTTGATTTCAAATGGAGAAACATATTCTGTCATTCAATGAAGTTTCAAACTGTTTGAAAATCAAACATCCTATCATAGGAACATTTTCTGTGCAAATTTCTGTAGTCTCTTTTTGTTCTATTTTCCTTTTTCTCTTTGACAGCTGATGCAGGTGTGAGATGAATGAGTTCTAGTAGTGTGGTGCATGGCTGGTTGCAAATTTAATGCATATCCTTTTAAATCTGAACTTTCTCTTGGTTTAAGTCCAATTCATATCCACATCCTCTATGTACTGTTTTCATTTCCCTGGCCATGTTTTTCTTGCAGTGAAGGTGCAAATTAAATCACTTGTCCACCTGCCAAAATATTTACAGCTGCTTAAACAGCAATGCACTGCTCATTTTTATATGCCTCAGACTTTGTGTCGGTGTTTTCTTATTACAAGTTTGTTTAATAATTATGAGTTGATAATTACTACCAGCTTCCTCTCCTTTTGAAAAAAATACTCTTGTGTATTATTCTGACATGGTAAATAGAACTGAGACTAAAAATGTCCTATAACATCTCTATACAGCCAGTCTGGCCAAAATGCTAATGTCCAGAAGTAATCAGTGAGATCTTTAATCAACTCAGAGATGCAGACAATTCAAGACAGGCAAGCAGACATTCACCAAATCATCCATCTGCTTGGATTATGTTGAAATGCAGCTTTTTTGGGGGTGAATGAAGTACTACAAATATTATGACAGTAGACTTGCAACAGTGCGGTTGGGGTAGCTGCTGGGCATACAGAGTGCAGCACTGTGACACTAGAGAAAGTTTTCCCATCTTTGCTTAAGTTTACATAGTACAATAAAATCACTTTCGTTAATGTTAGACAAACACTATGGTCATGGTTAGAGGTGGATAAAAACAGGCAAAGTCACTGTGAACTTTTACACATTAGAAATCATCACAGTCATTAACTAACCTAGGCCAACTGGGCCAGTGGCGAAACATAACCATAAAACATTTTAATAATTTCACTCAAGTGGATATTATATAGCAAGACCAGAAATTTTAGCAGAAGGCAAATCCATCGTCAAATACAATAAGTACCATTTCCCCAAGTTTTTAGAAAATTTTATCTGTATGCATTCCCCTTTCTTCAAAACATGCGGGTTGACAATAATTAGGTGTAGCCTGTGTAAACTGAATTTCTAGAAACAGGGGTGGATCAAACAATCAAAGGGCCATATCAGCTAATTTGTTAACATAAACTTTCTTTCATGTGTTATTCTATATTTGTAGCTCTATTTTTAGTATATAATACAGATTCCCTACATTATTTCCACTATATATTTTTTATGCAAAGGCCTAACTTTTGTACTGAATACAAGGTCAGTTTCATGCCACAAGCTGCAGAGAGTAAAGAAACATCAGCTCAGTTAACGCAGCCAACACTGTAAAATTAACCCTTTCTGTTCCTGGAAATATCTTTCCTTTGACCATTTCTTGTTGAAGAGTTATTGGATATGTATCTCTCCCCTTTGTGTCTCCTGAACACAATGGGTTAACGCAGAGACTTCCTGTCTTGGCAGCAGTCCCAGATAAAACATGCCTCTGCACGTAGACGTGCAGACGATGAAACATCTGTGTTGCAGAATTGACACATGCATACAACATTTTACAGTACTGCGTGCACACCCCCCCCTCAAATCTTCTTTTATTGTTTTCCTTTTATCATATCTTCAGATGAGAAGATAACAGTGTGTGATTCATCAGTTCATTTCAATTCAGATTTGAAAAAAAAGACTGAAACTTTATACAGCAAACTGCCAAGTCATGTGAAAGACTGAAGAAGCTATTCTAATGTCACTTACTAAGAAAATAAGAAGCTTTAACACTGCTTTTTTTAAAATAGTGATTGAAGTAGACTTAAATACCTGTTTGCATTTCACTTAAAGGATTAGCTGTTTTATAAAGTTCTTATTTTCACTTATCTTTTATTCTTCCTAAACATTTTTGCTTTCTTTACCTGCCACAGTTGCAGGATAACAGGGGTTATTACTTTTGTTTAAGGATCAAAAGTTAGTACAATTGAGCCAGATATTTGAAAACAAATATATTGCTCATACAAAAATAATTATATTATGTTACTAAAATCATGTTTTGTTACAATTTGTATTACTCTGTGCATTTTTGTGTGTCCCCTGTAGATCAAAATGAGCATATCTGATTTGATCTTAAACTAAGCTATATACTTTGTTATAACTTGCTAGAGATATTGGTGACATTAACACTGAGCTTCCAGTAATCCATGAACTTTGGTGACAGCTTATTTTTTCCATCTTTTCCCCATGTCTCCCACTTTCTAAATGTGAACAATACATTGTACTTTGTATAACAGAGACCTTTTGTTTATTTAAGAGTTGCTATGCCAGACAGGCGGTATGCCACACTAGAGCTGTGGTGCCCTGAAGCAGTCAAATTAATGAAAATCAAAACAATTGTGAGCAACAGAAACAGCTGTTGTGCATACGCGTTGGTGAAGTGAAACTGAGAAAACTGAGAGGAGGTAGTCCCCCCAGTCTCCAATGCAGTATTAATATGAAGGAAACAATGGTTTACACTATTACTTGCCACCTGTTAAACTTCTCACCCCATCTAAGCTATATGTACATAACTATATCTCTCACTTGTTGCTTGTCTCTAGGTGCAGGGTGTTGGGAGTTTCTGCCCCAGGTGGAATTACTACCCTGACCATACCACTTGACTCGCTCATCTCCTGCTACAGGTGTGTTGTCTGATCTGGAAGTCTATGGGAGTCAGTTCTCTCTTTGTTCTGTTCCCCCATTATTTTCTGTCTTCCAGGAAAGGTACGCCTTACAATGCCAGTAAGGCATCTAGTACAGATGTCACACCCCCATCCATCGACCCAGATCACGTCACTCACTAAACTGAAGATTCTCTAAGCTACAGAACTTCCGTAAATGACTTTATGACTTTAACCACACAATGTTAAACCACACAAACACAATTCAAACAATTAGTTAGTCACAACCCAGCTAGTGTTCTGGGGTGATTTAGGTTTATTTGAAAATACATCTTTTTCCTCCATGCTTCTCCTTCGGATTGTAGAGTAACATTCGTGATGGTCGATCAGTGAGGTTTAAGGCCTTCAGAAGAATAGATGCTGTAACTTTTATCAGACTTTTCCCCACAGATGACAGACAGTTACAACAACACAGGAAATATTATAGTGTTTTAACACGTACTAAGACTGGGGTTCCCCAACATCTCAGGATGTTATATATGAACTTGCGGCATCACATCCTGCCTTCCTCTCACTGCTCTACCACATCACATTAAAGAGAACCTATGCACACACACAGACACACACATATATACAGAAAAAACAGTCAGATACACATACACTTGAAAATATTCCCACACTGTGGTGTTTCAGTTTTGTTTTCTTTGCTCTTGTACTTCACCTACTTTCTAGGCTTTTTAAATGCTGATTGTTTGATTGTAGCTTAACCTCTTTAACCACCTTTGATCTAGAAAATTCTCTTATGTGAATAATGTAGACCATTATCTTTATTCAGCATCTGAAAAAGTTAAAAGATTGCTTAGCATGGCTGCTCCTGAATGTCCTACATTGTAATAAAAGGATGACAGACCTTGTGAATATTAAAATGTCTTTCAACGGGGTATTGGAGAGCGAAAATAGAAATCTTAATGCAGAGAAAGAGAGAGAGATCAGTTTTGCACTGTCCGTGTCTGACTCAATGCTCAGTGTGCAATAATGACGGAAGTAAAGCACACCACAGTGATCAGTTGGGTAAGCTCCTAGACCTCCTATACACTCCTCTTCACTCTAATTGACGAGTGTAATTTGATGGCACTCGTAACAGAGTTAGAAAGCAATTAGCGTCATGGCCCATCGGCACAAACAGTGCAGAGAGGCCACCTGTGGGTCACTTTTTAATTTGGTGAGTGCTTAGTGCTTAGCGCAGGACTATGCCTTTGATATACTCAGTAGATGGTAAATCCTGTTAGTGCTAACTTCACAAACTACCCCACCAACCAATATCCATCTAATCCACTGGTTAGGAGCTCACCAAGCCACACAGCAAATTATTAGGGTGTCATCTGGCCTAGGATTAAAATCCAGGCTCCTTCGTATAAAAAAAGAGAGAAGAAAAAGTGGAGATGAAAGGGAGGGGATGGAAGAAGGACAAGGCAATGATGGGGGAGGGTGTTTAATTAAAGCGACTGATCCGTGCTGTTTGTTGAAGGACTAATTGTCTTTCCCCTGAGGAGGCTGTTTCCTCAAGGAGCCTCTCCAAATTATACTCCAGACGGTAAATCCTTCTTGGTGGTGAGGACTACTGCTTTAACTGGAAAGGAAAGAATAATTTAAGGAAATAAGTTTATTTCAAAACAATAACAACATAGAAGGAGATTTCCTTTGTTCCTTTTGTTCTTTGTAAATACTGATGGTCCCCGGTGTCTGTGTTTGTTCTAATTAGGCCAACAGTGTTGATCTTGTCAGACACTGCGCTGTCCCTTTTTTTTCCCCTGGGGAGTATGTTTAACATGTAGCCTCCAAGCAGGGTACTTGACCCAGAATGACCTTTAACCTCTAATTAAACCAGTTTGGGTTTTCCTTCCTAGCTGTTATCCTCTGGCCCAGATTTCTGACTTTCCTGCCTTTGACTGTAACCCTGCCTTTGAGCAAAACTCCACATGGTTCTACAGGACAGGACACAGTATAAGCTATGTATGTCAGTCAGTACTCGGTGTGTTTGTGTGAATTTTAATGTGATTATTAAAAGGGGCTATTATTGCAATGTATTATATCAAGATCAGCTGTATAGTGGATAGAAAAATACGGCATCTGACTAGAGCTTGATAGTCTATTTCTCAGTACTGTCAGAGAGAGTACTGAGGAAAGCTCCCATCAGATGTTTTTAGGGAACCATGTTTTCTTGTTTCCAAGACCTGACTCAGGCCTTAAGCAAGAGTCCAAATTATATTTTGTCTAATCTGGTCAGGTAGGGTTCTGTTGTATTGCTGGATTTCAATATGACTAATTCCTTGATGGATCCAAACAGACTCCCTATTAGCGCTGATCAAGTGGTGCACCATTATCATCACATGTCATTTTTTAGGTGAGACAGAAAGTGTGAAGTGATAGGAAAATGACATTTATTCCGACTCATTTTGACCACAGCTGCTCATTAATGAGTGGCACGTCATGCTGCTGCCAGTTTCAGCGTTCTTTAATTGGGTCTGTTTGGGTTTACCGCATTTTCAGATCTAATTATCCTCGGGTTCAACAGTCCTTGGGTACCATTTGGTTCAGGTCTGTTTTTTGAAAGCTAATTCAAGCACATCTGGTCCAGGGAAGTTCTTCATGAGCTTGTAATGATAACAAAACTGGCACTATATCATAACAGAATCCATAACTCCTCCTTTAGCAATTCTGATTGAGACAAGTCTTCAGCTAAGGTTAACTGAACTCATCATTCATATACTTGCATGAAGAGAAATTTTTTTAAATTAAAATTATGACTAATAATAATAATAAGATTCCTCTGACTGTGTAAAGTTACTGTTTTAGTTTGTTTTACACAAGAATCAAACCATGTATCTAAGCTAATCACCAAATCAATATATTGAAGCATGACTGAACTTTGTTTTTTTTTTTTTTGCTTTGCTTATTCAATTATCAGCATGTATGACACTTAGGTTACTTGGGTGTTGTATTATTGTTTTTTTTTTTAATCTTGCGCAACCTTCAAAACATAACTGTACAAAAGCCTTACATTCTCTCCCAATAGCTCAGTGCTGATGATGGACTTTATGACTGAAGATTACATCATTTTTTGGGGTTTTTTTTTTTTTGTTTTGTTTTGTTTTGGGGGTTTTTTTTAGCATATACATCCAACAGGTCCATAATAAGTTACATGCTTGTTTTCAGTATGGCTTCTGATTGGTGTACAACAAACTGTCACTAGGCAGTTTTAACCAGTCACATTTCTCAAAACTCCACCTACCTAGACAAAGCCAAAGCTCTGGCCCTCACTTGACAAACAAAAGAGGAGAAAAAAAAAGAACTGAGAAATCCCACAGGGCTGGACAATGACACAGTGTAGATTGGACATGTGTGAATGTGTGGATGCTGTATCAGCTCTTTGTGTTGAAGCTACTAAAAGCCTGAGTCACAATAAAGTCCTCTGGGTTGATTTGTAACTATTCATAATAGAAAAATACCAGTTATTATTTTCTAATAACATGACTTGAGAGAAATATTCTAGTGGACAGTACTCTATAATAAGTACTGGTAAAATAAGTTTAAATGCCTTTTTTTTTTAGCTAGTACTGCATTACTGAAAATTCTTCACAACACAAGATCAAAATCCACTGTTCTTTTTTACATTATTTTTCAAACTCCTGCAGACTAAATCAAGATACTCCACTGGGTATGAAATCACAATTGCATGCATACAGAATGCAGTGGTCTCTAATGCATCCGTTCTCCTGCAGTCTGTAACTGAGGTTTGTCTTTGAGGTCTGTGTGGACGTGTGAGTCTAACTGGCACTCTTGCAAAATTTCCAGCCCGCACTAATGTCTTTAACAGCCAACTGCGGCCTGAATGGGGTGCAACAGGAAACACATAGCTGTCATCAAAACACACTTTTCTGGTCAGAGGTCCTTGTGATAAATAAAAACAGGTTTGATTTATACAGTGACTATATTTTCATGATCCCAGAGAAGGCTGGCAATTCACTGTCATAAACAGAGTGGATTTATAGTTTTTATTTTGCATTTTCTATGGAAGAGAGGGTTAGGTTAAGAAAAATCCAGTGGCAACATATTCTGCCTTGTAAGAGAGTGAGCAGTACTGTCTCTTCACTTCAACTCCGCATGGAGTGGGAGCAGCAGTCACAGATGGTGAACAAATGTTCTATTGAAGGAGTGTTGCACAAGACTAGGTTCATGCACAGCCTAGCAGTGAGCTTTGCTGCTGATGGTGTGAAAAGCAGTCACCAACAAACACACTCATGGCAAACATGACTTCTTCCATTGATTTATGGTGCAATTTAACTCAAAGACTGAGATACATGTTTGTTTTTATAGCATTTTTCACTTTGTTTGTGTCTGGGCACTTGCCAAATCATTTTACTGATTGATCAGTATTGATCAGAGGAGCTTAGATATGGCCTACAGAATAGTGAAGTAATCAGTCTTAAAATTTCAGCATTATCACCTGAAACTGTAGGAGCTGTTGTTGTAGATGGTTTTTACATGTTATGTATTATTATTTCAAACAAATCAATATCCTGTGAAATTGGTGCTTATCAGATATAGCCTATAGCACCACTGAGTCTGGGTTTAAGAGAAATAGTATAAAAACATTTCTAAAGACTTTAGTAGTGCTAAAGCTATTTCCATTACATCTGGAATATTTCATCTCACACTGAATAACAAACCAGATTTTGCCCACAAAATTGCAGAGCAGGCCATTAACACATAATTACTTGGTGTGAATAATGGCTGTATATATGAAATACAAGCATTTGGACAGCATTAACTTTTTTCGGTTTTATGTGCCTTAAAGAAACTGAGAAAATTAACAAAATATGTCAGGAAAGGGAGACAAGAGTCTAAGTACCAACAACCCTTTTCCAAAAGAAAATTTAAAAAAAGGACATTGTGTAGAATTTAAATAGAAAAAAAAACTGCATTAAATACAAGTTTCAAAATGTGATATGTTCAGTTTGTACTGTTTTCATTACAATATAGGGTTTAAATGATTTGGAAATTTGTATTCTTTTTATACTTTTTTATACTTTTATTTTACACAGTGTCCCATTTTTTTTTTTTTGGAAACAGGGTTATATAAAATATGTTTTACCTGGACAAAGCAGTTACACTCCTGTACCTTCATATACTCTACATTTCAAAAATTATACAGAAGTAGTGAATACAATCCCATGCAGATGTCTAAATATTGCATCACCTTAGACTAATTCTATTACTTCTAGGATGAACAGTAAGTATTTGCTCCTGTGTAAAATTAAAAGAAAAAAAAAGAAAAAAGAAAATACATCCGTCTTTGTTTTTCATGGTACACCTAGATACCAGTGTACAGATTTCTGGAGATGTCCCACTTGCAGAGATTTTTATTTACTTTTTAATACATCTGCTCTTTGGTGGAGAAGACAGACACATATGTGTTGCTCTATCTTTCTCTTTACTGTTAAAACTTGATTTGATTCAAGTCATGTAGCATACTTGGCCAGGTCATAGTTTTCACTTACTTCTTCTTTAAAAAGCCTCTGTGTGATTTTGGCAGTGTGCTTTAGATCGTTATCATGCTGGAATATTGCTCTTCTGTCAGACCTTTGGAGAGTCGGACTCGTCTCATCAGCCAAAATATTGGAATCATCCACAGGCATTCGTGGTGCCATCAATAAATGTTATCTTCCGAACACCTTTTGCACTCCATATGCATCACCATATTGCCATACTGTCACATCCCTGCTTCACTCACAGGACTAAGCATTCACTTCATGCTGGACACCATGTGAATTCATCTTTGTGAAGTTCCACAATCAGATTTTTCATTTCCTCTGAGAATTCCTTTTTTGTGGAGCCCCGATGCAGACACAAGGATAGACACATCCCACAGGTCCAAACCAACATAGTTCTACTGTTCACAGGTCATTATATAACCGTGTTCGTGTAATTAGTCTAACTGGAAATCACGGGCATACTCAATTTTGTTTCAATGATCACAATTTTCCTTTGTTACATAATTTTTCCGTCCTTACTGAGGAATTGAGTAATCAGAGGTTTAATCATGTTCGTGGAACTGATTTTCTAGTTTTTATTCTATCTAAAGTATTTCTTTTTTATTGCTCAGAAAATAAATTTTTACTTTTCAAATGAGAGATAATGAAATAATTGAGAGGTGACACAACCTCAAATCTTTTCACATTTAAATGATGTTGCACAGGGTCATAATCTCTTTTGTTGTATATTGCATATTGCGTGATGTGATACTTTATAACAAGAAAGACCCTGATTTTGCTGTGACTAGACAGATGTGCATTTTGTTATCTATGTTGGTACATAGAAAACCAAAGGAAAACAAGGTCACACATAATAGAGCATGTAGACAAACCATAGATGATCATAAATTAATTAATTGCTCTTGAGCCTGGCTTGACAGCAAACACACTGACAGGACTTGTTGTCATGGCCTTTACATTAATGTGAGAGCGTGCAATGACTGAGGATTCTTCTAATGAATGAGTTAAGATTAATAACAAGATTGGACCAGGAGCAGAGGGGAAAAGTGGACAGAGTAATGAGGGTTGCCCTTGTGTGTGAACAGTTATGCCATTGTCTTTGTGAGTAGGTGTTTTGGTCTGGATTGGTGGGCCCTGTGCTGTAATTGCGGCTTGGAATGTCAGTCTGGTTAGAGGATGTGCTTCGACTAATGGGTGTCATTGTCTGTGTGCACTCCAATGACAGAGCTGTGGAGTCACAAACTACAATTTAGTTCATGAGCTTTTATTAGCCAATTTAGTTCCTATGTCTTCATGGGAAGTGCATCTAGCACAGAAAGACATTTGACTAACTGCTCTGACAAGAGAATGTACAACAGCTATGCCTATCTCGAGTATTAGGCATATTCTTTGTAGTATACATGTATAGTATAGTTTGAGTGTGTGTGTGTGTGTGTGTGTGTGTGTGTGTCTGTGTGTGTGTGCGCGTACGTGTGCTTGTGTGTTTGTGTTGGGGGGGAGATGTGGTAAGCATAGATATCTACACACAGGTGCCACATTGGTCGCTGCTATTCATTGGAACTATGTGTTAATGTGGCTGCCATATTGTTCTGAGGGAGGCCTCTTAATGCATGAATGCCTGTGGAGGGAGAGGTCTACAGACAATTAAAAATTTTACAAATTACAAATTTTTCACCAATTGTTTCTGATAAACTACATGATTTAAAATTTTCATCCTTTTTTCTTTAGCTGACATAAGCCAGTGATAGCTTAATTAAGTATCAGGACAGTCACTCAAAATTAAGTCAGCTTAAAAGAAGAATTATTATTGGAGAATAGTTATTGGGACTTATCAAATTAAATATCCATAACACACAAACAACATCTCACCTGTTATTCAGTTTTGGCACTCATTTCATTAGAACATGAAATACCACAGAAATCTGGCATTTTACACAGGGTTAGGTCAGAGATCATAGTCATGTGGCAGCAGCAGAAACTCCTCTTAAAAGTCCACATGCAGCATCTAGGTGTATGTAAGGCAAGGCTATGGATGTGTGAACTTTGAATATGTTAGTGCACACATCGATAATATAATAAGGATTTGTCATACTACTGCTGAAGCAACACCTGATGAAGTTGCATGCCAAATTCAGACCTGTCACATCACACAGCTTTTGAGATTCTATTTTAAAGCTACCACAGAAGTACTGGCTTTCAGTACAAACAGTTTAGAAATAATTGTGTTAAGTGCTTTTGACCTCTACTGAATATTATCAGTTGTTAGCACCTCACAATTAGGTGTCCTTTATTTAGTTATTATTTTATTGAGTTGTTCTTGTTTACTCATATTTATAGACGTTATTCAAACTACTGCTAATAATGCTATCACTGTGTATGGCATAATCTAAATTTCCCTTCTTTCATTCTTAACTTTGCGTGGGGTATGGCAGTCTACAATGGATCAATAGATGGCAAGACTCCAAGCTGTTGGGATAATAATGCTCACTTTCATCACATCTCAGACAAAAACAAATCCTTAGCAATTCTTCACTCTTATGCAATAATAATAATAATAATAATAAACATAAAACTTATTTTTTGTATAAAAGTTGGCCCAAATAGCCAAACATATAATGCATATATTTTTACTCAGTATACCAAACAGCATTTGGTGATAAGCCTATGACATGCATTTTAGTATTACCACCTACAAATCCATAGATACTTGCATTTGTCGTGTGTGTGTGTGTGTGTGTGTGTTTACATGTCTTTAGATCTTTGTGAGGACCGAAAATTGGCATGCTACTATACTTGTGGGGACATTTCGTCGTTGTGAGGACCTTTTTGCCGGTCCTCACAAGGTTAAAGGCATTTTTGAGGCTCAAAATGTGCTTTTAGTGTCAGGGTTACAATTAGGTTATGGTTAGGTTTAGGCTAAGGGTTAGGGTTAGGCATTCATTTTTGATGGTTAGGGTTAGGGTAAGGGGCTAGGGAAAGCATCATGTCAATGAGATGTCCTCACAAAGATAGCAAGACAAGTGTGTGTGTGTGTGTGTTTGTGTGTGTGTATATATGTACAGGGTGGGCCATTTATATGGATACACCGTAATAACATGGGAATGGTTGGTGATATTAAAGTCCTGTTTGTGGCACATTAGTATATGTGAGGG
>VUQS01031286.1:0-11406 GCA_015108495.1 Heterochromis multidens | reverse complement strand
CTGAAAACTTGGCATATCTCAGCATGGTGTGCAGTGAGTCCTTAAAATAATCTGAGGAAACTGGACAGAAGAAGAAGTGTGAGGCCTAAAAAACTCTCTACAGCAGATGAACAGGATCTGAAAGTCATGTCCTTAAGAAAGAGGAAAAATCCAGCAAAGACCTGAAACAGGACCTGAGAGATGCTTCTGGACCTTCAGCTGATCATCTACTGTTCACTCATTTTCCTACAAAATCTAAAGAAATGAGGGGTGGTTCAAGACTTTTGCACACTGCTGTAGACACTTAAAGTCCAAAGTGATGATGAAAACGCTGAAAGGAGAAAGATGCACCAACATTTTCTCTGTCACAGATGCAGGAAACGGCGCAGACTGATGGAGTCTGTGGTGCGTTCACTGGCAACGTGTGAATATGAAAGCTCCTCCCATCATCATCATCACGTTAGAGTCACCTTCTGTTTGTTACTCTTACTGCATCACAGCAGCAACGATGATGACGCTTCACGTACAAAACACGATATTAAACAGCTCTAAACGTGCACGCTCGTATGCGCGCACACAGAGCTGCAAATAGGAGTGACGTAGGATGAGGAAGTGAGCGCTCACGCGGCGCGTCGGACCCGGGACTCAGCGGGACTACAGAAACTATAAAGGCTTCATCCTCCTCCTCCTCAGCGGTGCCGGACCTGGAGGGGAATCCCGGAGGGGCGTGTCCACCGCCCTGCGCGTGTGTGTGTTTGCAGCACGTGCAGTGTGCACAGACCAGGACCAGGAGCCGGACCTCCTCCTCCTCTGCTCCTCTGCTCCTCTCCGACTCTCCTGCTTCCCTCCTCCTCTCATCGATTATTGATCAGAAGGAGCCGCCGCGTCGTCATCATGCTGGATGTGTTCAGAGCGCGTCGTCGCGGCGCGCCCCGCGGCTCCACGCGGGCCTCCACCTGCCGGTAACCGATCGATGTGAGGAGTTTGAACCGATTTGAACCGGATGCTCTGACTTTGAATCAGTTTGGACGAAGTTTGCAAACGCTGACGTCACATCACAGCTGATCAATTATCAGTACTTCAGAGAGTGAGCTGCACAGCAGGATTAAAGTGTGCACTGGTATCTGATTACCTCCTGTAACCTGTGACGTCACCAGGTGTTCCCATTGGACTGTGAGGAGGATGACGTGTTATCGGCTGTAAGCAGCGAGCGGCGGTGACGCACGGCGGCCTGCAGGGGGCGATGGCCGCCGCCTACAGCAGTCGGGACATCGTGGAGGACTACCTGCACTACAAGCTGCTCAGCAGGGGCGTGGCCTGGCCTTTGCTTCCGCCACTGCTCAGACCAGGTGCTCAGCGCAGGGGCAATGACGTGACAGCGCCACGCCAAGGTGAGGAGGTGTCGACTTAATTACCTGCTTCTACAAATTTGTCCCAGAGTAATGACATCATCGTCTCCTCCTAGACCCCCCCGTGGCCCCGCCCCGTCTGCAGGTCGTGCTGCGGAGCGCCGGCGACGAGTTGGAGCGACTTTACGGAGCCGAGCTGTCAGCTCAGGTGTCGGTGCTGCGGCTGTGTGGGGACGGCGGCGGCACAGCATGGCGGCGCAGTCTGACGGCCATCAGAGAGGAGCTGTTCAGGGACGGTGTGAACTGGGGACGCATCGTGGCCATGATGGAGCTGGGCGGAGCTCTGAGCACCGAGGTCGCCAAGACTGGGGACGTGGGTCAGGTGGACGACATCGCCGGCTGGATGGAGGAGAGTCTGGACTCGCCGTCGCTCCAGAGATGGATCGAAGACAACGGAGGATGGGTAGGAGCAGGAGTCCTCTCCTACTCAGTGTCCTTATCTCCTCTGATGTTTCCTCCTTGTCTCCTTCTTTGTTTCCTTATCTCCTCAGTTGTAGTCTTGTCTCCTTTGTTTCCTTAACTCCTCTATGGTTGACTTGTCTCCTATTCAGTGTCCTTATCTCTTCTAACATTTCCTCATCTCCTTCTTTGTTTCCTTTGCTGTTGCATTGTCTCCTTTGTTTCCTTATCTCCTTTGTTGTAACCTTGTGTCTTTCTTTGTTTCCTTGCTTCCTTCATTTCCTGATGTGATTGTGTTTTCCTTTCCTGCTTCCTTGTGTCCTTCCTCATGCATCCTTCCTTTCCTGCTTCCTCATCTCCTCCTCACTTGTCTTCCAGCTGTTGCCCTCTCAGAGAGCTCCTGGGTTTTCCTGGAATTCCAGGGCTCCTTGAAAGAGTTTCTTATTTTCTTCTAAAATAGTTGATGAAGTGCTTTTGGTCCTTCCTCTTTGTTGGGGGTTTTGAGGAGGTGCTTGAGAGTTTTGGAGAGGTCTTTAATGGGGTTCCAGGTGTTCTTGAAAGAGTTCAGGTAAGCTAACAGTGGTCTTATTGTGCTTAAAGGAAGTACAGGACAGAGTTCAGGGTTGAAAGGGTTCCTGGAAGTATCCTGGGGGGTTCCTCTGGCTTTTAGTTCCAGGATTCCAGGTCTCCTGGAGTCTTTAGACACCTTAAGGGTTTTAAAAGGCCTCTGGAGACCTTTAAACGATACCAGGATCCCTGAAGGAGGCCCGGGACAGAGTTCAGGATTGACCCAGCAGGCTCTGAGGCTCCAGGGAGCTGCTGATATCTTTGAGGGGTCCTTGAAGGAGTTCAGATGAACCTGCAGGGGGTGAGAGAGCTGAGGAGGTCCCTGGAAACATCCCAGCAGGGTCCGGCTCTGTCAGGTGAATCCATTAATCAGAAATCAGTCAGACATTTATCAATCAATATCAGTGTGATAGAAAGTGTGTGATCACTGAACGTGCTGGTGTTTCTGTCTCTGTGAGGACCCTAAACACACACACACACACACAGAGTCCCTGCAGACAGAGGAAAGAGTATTTTGGTTTGAATGCAAATGATATGCAAAGTGTAGAAAATCCCTAAAACTCTGCAGAGACGCAGTGTGTGTGTGTGTGTGTGTGTGTGTTGATGAAACCCGTTAAACTGAAACTGAGACAGACACACTCGGCTCCTCTCTGCAGGCTGATGATTTCCTGCATTTCTCTCGGTGGAGAAACTGAAGGTTTGACAGAGAAACGATTCTTGGCAGATTCATCACGTTTATTAACTGATGGTTCAAAAATCCATATGTGACTTGAAAAAGGTGAAATGAGCTGCTAACATCTCCAAACTGTCACTGGGAAAACTGCCAGACTTCCTTTGGAAAACCTCACAGCTGCTTACTTCCAGCTTTGTTCCGAACTTCCATGAAAAGCTTTTACACCTTTAGAGGGAATAAAGCTGCTGGGCGGTAACACAGAATTTATCTTTGATTAGAAGTCATCAAACTTCAGTCAGGAAAACCTCCAAGAGTGTGTCTGATCACAGGAGCTGGCTTTGAATATTAAAAAAACAAACTTCAGAAGGCCACTCATGAAAGTCGAGGTGGTTCGAGCATCTGAGCAGGACGCCTCCTGGATGCCTTCTCGGCGAGGTGTTTCAGGCACGTCCTGCCAGGAGGAGGCCCCGGGACAGCGCCTTGCTCAGCCTGGAGGAGCTGGAGGAGGTGTTCCTGGAGAAGGAGATCTGGAGCCTCCTGCTCCCGAGACCCGATAAGGACTAGAAGAAAGATCGTGTGTGACCTCATTAGGAAGGGGGTGTGTCAGTGTGGGACTGTAGCCTCAGGTTTGTGTTGTTAAGCAGTAATTATGTGACAGTGGCTCTGGGGCCCGTTACACAGTAATGAGTAATTAAGTAAATCTGAGTCTACGATGTAGACGTGGATGTGCGACGTGGACGTGCATGGCTGCGTCGCTCTGCAGTTTCACTGCTAAAACACTAGTTGGTGGTGGAGGGTCTGTCTTCGAGGTGATCCTCTTCAGTCAGTTTGCAGCAGAAGAAGAAGAACCTGAAATGTACAGGATGAAACTTAAAGGGTCGACATGAGCTTACATTTTTAGGGAGGTGCACGTCAGGTAAGGGCAGATGTTACAGCGTGGGTATAAACCTCACTTTTTGCATGACTTTTTAATAAAGGAGTGTTATTTGTTCTTCTGTGGGAGGTCATAAAGTGACTTTAAATTCAAGCTGCAGCTGCTCCTGAAAATCGCTTGAAAATAACATGGAGTCTGGTGCAGAGTGTTAGCGTGAGCGAGAGGCCCTCCGAGCACTTCACTTTCTAATTATATTCTCTCCTGTCGCTGTGGTTTCCTTCAGTTATATCTACTGCCTGATAACATGAGTGTGTGTGTGTGTGTGTGTGTGTGTGTGGTGTGTGTGTGCGCAGTTAGCTCTAAGAACACAGGCAGTGGTGAGCTGAGCTGCTTTCTCAGAATTCAAAAGCAAACTTTTCCATCGAGGCGTTCAGACAGAAGCAGCGTGAGGTTTTCTCTCTCTGATGTTCTTCTGCTTGAGTTTGGCGACTGCTTTGACCCCTGTGAGGACCTCTGAATGTAAAACACACCGTCAACCGTTCACCCAGTCACGCGATCGGCTGCCTGGTCGGTACTCTGGGGTCAGAAAGGAGAAAAAGTTCTGAAAGCAAAGCGGTTGAGTCGTCTCGATAACTAACATCACTGAGGTTTTGTCTGACAGAAACCATCTGAGGGAATAAAGTCTTTTATGAAGCTCAGATTTTTAGGGTAAAATAACTCAAAGGTACATTGATGAGTGTCTCTGCCAGTAAAGCTGAGTGCCGGGCTCATTCCTGTCACTCACGCAGAAACATGTGACTCATCAGGTCACAGAAGTGTGACTCAGACTGATGCTGGACTGCTCAGCTCTTCACCAAAGTCACATTTACTCCATGCTGCAGCCTCGTGTTGGTCCTCTGTTGGCACTCATCAACGTCCAGGCCTGAGAAAACAAGCTAATGCTGCAAAACCTGCAGCTCCTCTGACGTCCAGCAGAGGCAGCAGTGAGTCAGTCCTCATAGACTCCCATGTTAAAATAAACATGTTTACAGCCTGATACAAAAACTGTTTTGGTCTCTGTAGATAATTTCCTCCTTCATAACATCTGTATGGGGAAGATGTTGTTTTAACCCACTTGTTTAGATTGTATTGAGGCTTAAAGTTTGGGGCGTGGCATTGTACTAACTGTCCAAGAAGTCTGAGCTCCAGGTGTTACTGAGTGCAATTCTGGGATTCAACCAGCTCCAAGGAGAAAGGAGCCAGCATCTGAGCAGGACGCCTCGTGGACGTCCTACAGGTGAGGCGTTTCAGGGATATCCAGGGAGGGGGAGGAGGCCCTGGGGCAGACCCAGGACAGGCTGGTTTGGGAACTTGTTGGTGTCCTCCTGGATGAGCTGGAGGAGGTGGGAGAGGGAGGTCTGGGCGGCAGAAAATGGATGGAATTCTAGGATTTTATTGCAGCTTGATGCAGCTTGCATTAGCTGATAACTTCTCATTGAATATGGTGTCTTCTGGCTCCAAAAATCCAACACCTCTGGATAGTTGTATTATATCAAAGCACTGTCTAAATTTCATCTAAATATAAACCTGCAGTCAAATCTGAGATTAAAAGGTTTTAAAAAGCTTTTTCCTCTCCTGGAAATTCTACTTGAAAAACCAGCTGTGCTCTTACTGAGTTCTTCCATAGATTTAGTTTAGAAGTGTTTGAGTGTCTCTCTCTGTGACAGGTGACTCCTCTCCACCCACAGGACGTTAGAAACGAGCTGTCCATCATCCAGCCTGTGGTGTTTTTAAAGACGTCAGTGAAGCTTCCCTCACAGACTGAAGGTCGTTGGTGGTTCTCAGACATGCATGTGACAGCGGTCGCTTTAGGCTGCTGGTCTCTGTGGGCTCAGACCGGCTGCAGCACGACTCCTGCTTCTGCTCAGGCCTCAGTGTGCAGCTACAGGAACTGTTTCAGAGAAGGGTTCTCCCCTAATCATCATATTACAGTCACACATCAGCTCACACACAGAGCATCGCCTCCTGTGTTTATGAGGACCATCACTGACAGACTGCAGGTGGTTTCCACACAAACTGAACGGACACTGCATCCTCACAAGTACCAGCACACACACACACACAGCATGCAGGGGAATAACCCAGCACTCCCTCGTTAACACTCGACTGCACACGGTATGAAGCAACATAAACCCGCTTTGTGTGTGTGTGTGTGTGTGTGTCCGGGCTGCAGGTCTGACTCATGTGACCGCAGAGCCTCAAATAGGAGGTGTTGAAGAAAGTTTTCTTCCCTTTTCTTCTCATGTTGTCCACATTAACAAGTTTTACTTACATTAGTCATCGCAGACTGATCACATGATCAAATGTTGGCCTGATTTTATGAATAAGTCATGAAGTCGTCGGTCTCTCCTCTTCAGCTCCATCCCTCACGTAAAGCTGTGCTGCTAAAACCTGCCCTCCTCTCTCCGTCTCTGTTTATGGATCAATACCATGGATTGTCTAATCATACTGTATGTCCAGGTTCTGTTCAATAAAGCGTGTTTGGGTTTTCCACATGTTCCTCCAAAAGTTTCACAATAAAAGCCTTGTTGGGAAATGAAAATTTTCTGTCCTCTGATCCTTTAGAGGACTTTTAATTTGAAAGGGACACAGGAAATGTTGAGTTTGTACAAAGAGTATGAATCGGTAAATTTAATAGAGCCAGAAAGAATTAAAGGAACTAATATTATATGATGATACTTTCCCAACACGTCAAGACAAGACAACAAACACTGCTCAGTTTGTCTTTATCAGCTCTCCTGCATTAGTGATCATTATATTTCAGCTGTATTGGCCGAGTACGTAAACACATGCAGGAAAATGAACTCTGTTTTTTGCTGCTATCAATGTATTTAATGGAATAGACACACAGACAAAACGTGCAGTCTGTGCAGATTTGTATGTGCAACAATGCTGGAATAAATATGTGTGTACATATGCTGCTTGCATGCTTTGAGTCAGTTTGTAGGTGCAGTTTAGTGCTGACAGGTCAGAGCGGCGGCCTGTAGAAAGAAGCTGTACAGATGTCTGCTTGTTCTGGCGTACAGTGCTCTGTAGCGCCTACCAGAGGAGAGGAGTTGGAACAGGTCGTGTCCAGGGTGCAGTCCTGTTCTTGTGCTGTTTGATGGCTGAACCACACCATGCAGTGATGGATGAGCAGAGAACAGACTGGATTATTGCAGGCTGGAAATGGATCAGCAGCTCCTGAGGTGGGTTGAACTTCTGAGCTGGCACAGAAAGTTCTTCCTCTGCTGGGCCTTTTTAAGAATTGTGTCTATATTGGACATCCACTTCAGATCCTGGGAGATTGTGGATCCCAGAAACCTGAAGGTTTCCACAGCAGACACAGTGCTGTTGAGCAAGGTAAGAGGGGACAACGCTGAGGACTCCTCCTGAAGTCCACTTTCATCACCACAGTTTTGAGTGTATTCAGCTCTAGGTTGTTCTGACTGCACCACAGGACCAGCTGTTCAGTATCTCATCTGTATGCAGACTCATCACCATCCTTAATCAGTCTGATGACCGTCACGTCATCTGGAAACTTCAGGACTTTTAAAGACAGGTCTCCTGAGGTGCAGTCATAGACATACAGGGAGAAAAGCAGAGGAGAGAGGACACGTGCCTATAGGGTGCCAGTGCTGATTGTCCAGGTGCTAAATCGGATTCCCCCAGCCTCACCTGCCACCTCCTGTCTATCAAAGTTTGTGATCCACTTGTAACACCCGTCCCATGTTCCTATGAGCAGAGGCCTGGGTTTCTATTGTTACTTACTACTGATATTCCCTTTTGATGCTTAGGACCTAAAATATGAATTATGGAAATAAACCACACACAAGCATGTCAATTATAATTCAAACAATTTCAACTTTAGTAATGATTAGTTCCAAACAAATAAAAGAAAATAAGTAACATTAATAAAAATGGTGTACAAGGGTTAAGGTTTCCAATGTCAACTGAAACAAGATACTTAAATACTACGGTGGGCCCACCCGCACTCTCACCTGCACACACACACACACACACACCTTAACAGCAACAGTCGTGCTGATAAAACCTTGTTGCAGGCCTGAGTCGTGGCTCGGGTGCGTTGGGACCTAAAATAAAATGGCCACTTCACTTGTTGACAAGCAGTAAAATGAAAGCACGTGCAAACACCAGTACTCACGGCTCCTGGTAGTTCAAGGGGATAGGTGGGGGAAATTGGCCAAGGCTGCCAGCAGGGCGTGGAAGCAGCAGCACTCACAATCCACCGTGTCACTCACAGTCCACAGCTTTAAATCACACGACACACCAGCGGAAGGGACCTCTCTAGTACACGGCAAGACGTTCGTCTCCTCCTACTCTTGGTAGGTTACAACAGCTTCACACTTCAGGTAATTGGTCATCAACCATGAGAATAAAAGCTCGTTGCTCGCCTATGGACTCAGCGTCCACATCAGCTGTAGCTCGTTACTCCTCTCTCTCTCTCTTCCCGCGGAATGCACACTGCTCCCCACTAAGTCCCACCCCTCTACCTGAGACTACTTCAGGATTGGCTGGAGCTTTTGTACATACCAATGACATTACAGAAAATAATGACAGACATCTCAAAATGCAAATAAAAAGGCTGTGAGTCTAATCGACACACATCACAAACATTACACACATTTTAAACATCTAAACACAAAATTAACTCTTCTTTAGAGAACATTTACATTCAGTCATCAACATAGATGAACTATTATAGCCAGGGCTACACGCCATCAGACCTACTTTACCAGTTCCCTATACTACTATAGACTTGTGGCTAGGGTATAGTCTGTAATTAATCTCTGGCTCTCTTCCACAGCACGTCTTTGTCTTCCTCCCCTCACCCCCAACCGGTCGCAGCAGATGGCTGCCCCTCCCTGAGCCTGGTTCTGCTGGAGGTTTCTTCCTGTTAAAAGGGAGTTTTTCCTTCCCACTGTTGCCAAGTGCTTGCTCATAGGGGATCGTCTGATTGTTGGGGTTTTCTCTTCTCTCTGTATTATTGTAGGGTCTTTACCTTACAATATAAAGTACCTCGAGGCGACTGTTGTTGTGATTTGGCGCTATATAAATAAAATTGAATTGAATTGAATTGAATTAAGGAGTCTGGGTTGTAGCAAATCTGAATTACCATGCTTCGGTAAGTAATAGCCACGGGTCTGTCAGTGGGCTTTCCAGGTTCATCATAACTGAGGCGTAGAACCGGTCTCACTCTCCTTTTTGTGTTGAGTTCATGGGGTGGGTCAGCACCCACAACCGAGGTGCTAGGTGCAGGGACGTCTCTCTCCTCTAGCTCTGCATCCACCACAGAGTCTCGGTGTGGCTGCAAACTTTCCTCCATTTGCTCCACTGTTGCTGGGAGTTCTTCTCCTTTTTCCTCTGCTTGAGACAATTCATGAACACTGGAATGATCGATTACAGTTCTGTCGGGCAGAATCAAAGTCTCCCTTTGTTCATCATCCTGGCTTCGAGGTTCAGCACCGCCACGACGCGCCAAAGGAGGTACATAGTAGGCACATTCCTCTTCAGACTCTTAGGTCCAGTCATCTTGGCTCAAATACTCTGGGTTCCGTGTCTGACTTTCATTGTCACACTTTGCTTGCTGTGCCCTGGTCCTTGGTCTGTTTGGTCGTGCTGTCTTTTCTGATGGAGCAGACATCCTCACTAGGTAACCAATTGGCATCAGATGATCTCTGTGGACGGTCTTCACCATGCCAGTTCCTCTCTCTGGTTTTACACGATAAACAGGGAGACTGGACAACCTGGTGATCACTGCGTAGGGTGTCTTGTAGTTTGTGTTTTCCTGTGATGCCAAGAGGGCAAACCAGCACCCGGTTACCTTCCTCAAGTGTTTAATTCCGGACTCTTGCATTATACAGTCTCTTATTCTGCTCGTGGTTCTTGGAAGCTGCTTCAGCTGCCAGCTGGTAAGCATTCCATAGTTCCTTTTGCATGTTGGCCACATACTGGTGGTACTGTAAGCCATTCTTCTCATCTGATCCCACACCAAAACACAGGTCAACGGGTGCCTCTCTTCCAAACATGAGGAAGTAGGACGAGTACCCTGTGGCATCATTTCTGGTACTGCTGTAAGCATGCACTAGCTGACTTATATGCTGGCTCCATTTTGGCTTCTGAGCTGGATCAAGGGGGCCCAACATTGCCAGCAGAGGACGGTTGAACCGCTCAGGCTGCGGGTCACCCTGAGGGTGATAGGGTGAGATTCTGGTCAATAACTCTTTAATGTCTACTCAAGTCTATGCAGACCAGGTCTAGAGGGCCATTACTTGTCATCTGCTGTAAAGGGGCAGCATTTTGTGGGAGGGACTTCCTAGCTACACACCTTCCACAGTTCTGGATGTACATCGCAACTTCAGAGGCCATTTTGGGCCATTAAAACTGGTCCTTAATGAGCTCTGTAGTTCGTTCTGTGCCCAGGTGACCAGTGTCATCATGTACTGATTTTAACACCATTGGCCGATACTTGGCAAGTAAGATGAGCTGACTCACTTCTCGACCAAAGGGTCTTGTGGTGACTCTGTAGAGAAGGCCACGCTTCACCTTTAACTTCTCGCTGCAATAACGCAACATCTGGATCTGGATGCTTGAAGCTGAGACACCTTGGCCTCTCTCAACTTGGAGTTTCACCACACCTACAACTGGATCAGAGCCTTGGGCCTCTGAGAGTTCTTTAAGGCTCAGCTATTCCAGCAGGCCCACTTCTATCTGGGTGAGGTAGAGGTTGGCATATATAGCTGGAATGGCGTCTGGTGAAGTACAAATCTGGTGGTGTGTTGGTAAGAACCATCTGTAGTGATCCACAAGGCTTTTATTCCAGAAGGTAGGATATCCACCCATCCATCTTTTGTTTCCTGCGGGCTCCTGGACAGTAAATTGGCATCCACATTTACACGCCCAGGCTTGTATTGAATGCTGAAATCATAGGTGGTGAGTGCCGCTAGCCACCAATGATGCTCAGGATTTTCTATGAGTCTATTGTGGCCAGTGCCATACTCTATGCTCTCTTGATGCATGCTCAATAATCCAGGTAAAAGAATCCCAAGAAGCTGAATCTGTTCATCTGGACGTAGCGATTTTAGTGGGAGAAACGTTTCGTCAACTTATCCAAGTGACTTCTTCAGTCTCAGCTGACTGCAGGCTTCCAACCTTATAAACAGTACATTTGCATAATGACCAAAACTAACACCACTGACTAACAATGGGCCATGAGGTCAGTTTCATGATCATTAGTATGCAAATTGTCATGACCATTGATCAAAGGCCATGAGTACCATTCACAGAGATTGGGGAATGGCTGCGATCACAGCATTGTAAGATGGTGACAGATGCCCCCTCCTCGGCTCAGAGATGGTCTTTCCCTTTTCACGTAAATGGCCTCCTTGACTCCCCGTTCAAACCAGCGTTCCTCCCTGTCCAGGATGTGTACATCCTCATCACTGAAAGAGTGGCCACTGGCTTGC
>VUQS01031278.1:9995-23062 GCA_015108495.1 Heterochromis multidens | reverse complement strand
ATAAGTCACGGCAATCCTCCTGGCACTTAACAGCGTACACTATATTACTCTGTTTGTGCCGGGGGACCCGATCCTTAGGGTGGACCAATTTTTGGCGTAGCGTGTTTTGGGGTTTGAAAGCCACAGAGACGTGGTGTTTTGAGAAAATGCGTCTCAGCTGTTCCAATACTCCTGACACATAAGGGATCACCAAAGGTTTTTTCCTTAGGCAGCAGTTGTCCTTCTTCTCTCCTGGATCGCCTGGAGCCTTCTTTAGGTGCCTTCCCAGCTTTGACAAATGTCCAGCTGGGATAACCACATTTACTCAGGGCCTTTTTGATGTGATGATCTTCTGCTTCCCTGGCCGCTGTGTCTGTGGGGATGGTGTTTGCTCTGTGTTGTAGCCCATTGTTAGTCAGTGGTGCTGGTTTCTGTCATTATGCAAATGTACTGTTTATAAGGCTGGGGAAGTCTGCAGTCAGCTGAGACTGAAGAAGTTACCAGTTGGTAAACGAAACGTTTCTCCCACTAAAAAACGCCACGTCCAGATGAACAGATTCAACTTTTTGGGATTCTTTTACCTGGATTATTGAGCATGCATCAAGAGATACAAGTATCCTCATTTTTGAAATCGACTCTGCTTCCAGTAACTGTAACTGATGTGACTGTAACTGTAACTGATTACACCAACAAGTCTAAGTAATCACTTCACTGTAATCCAATTACATCTAATCCCAGACTCTTTAATCTAGTTGACAGACAAGGTACATGAAGGAGAAGAAATTAGTCACAAGTGATTGGCATGAAATGCCAGATCATCTCATGGTCGCTGAAAGGATAGAAATAGCTGTCACATACTGTGTCACATGCTATGCCCTTGAAAGCTTTGATGCTCCTCTTGTGCTTCTGATTCTGTTTGCAGTTTGGAAACAAAAAGTGTTTTGTTATAACTGGATAAACTTTTACTGCTTAACCTCTAACCTAGTCTTAACTCTGAAAAAAAGTCTCCTAAAAAGTGAAGAAAGTCAAAATATCAACACTTACAAAGATAGTCTTCATTCTTCTGTTCTCACGAGGACATTTTATTCTTTTAATAATAGAAGTACAACTTGGAAGTTGAATTGAAATCATAGCTGAGAAGTGAATGTCTGCTTACATGTCTGATAGACAGCCATGAGGCTCGCAGCAGCCATCATTGTCTCCGTGCAACGCACTGAATAGTAATTAAATATGCCACTTATGCTTCACTGATTCATTTCCTTCACAATTTTGGGGCTCAGCTGAATACATTTTTCTGTGCAGAAGGGCTGTATTGTATCCAGTATGGCCTCATTACAAGGGCAGAAGGGCTTGTTGTGGGGGAGGGCAGAGGCCGTACGGGGGGGGGAAGCCCCCCACGAAGACATTGTGCTTAACATCACTAAATACCTAAAACGCCACATTGTCCTTTCCGGCCCTCAATTAGTCGAGTTCCTAGTACAAAGCACCGATTTCTTACAAGGAGATTTATTTTTAGAGAAAATCCAGCCCTGCGCTGGCAGGAAGCTCTCAGAAAATCTAATGAAAAACACAGCAGTCATGCAGAGTTGTTAGACACAAACCAACATTGGTTAACAAAGCTTCTCTTCACCGTCTCACCGCGTTTTTTTGATGACTGCAAAAGGCCAGACCTTCCCGGGTCTTTTTGTTGTGGTGTAACTGTAGCTGGTTCTATCTTTGCTGGACACTGTCCAGCCGAAGAGCCTCTTTGCCCTGCCCTCAGGCCTCTTCAGCTTGTGGATGTCCATGCGGAGGAACGCCTCTTTGGTGACTGTGACAGGGAGAATTAGGCAAGAGATGCGGGTTCACTTGCCCTGCGTAGGGGCTTATCTTGGGCTAAGCTGAGGGACTAATAGCAAAGCCATCCTCCGCTCCAGCCGGTCTGAGGGCACAGGGAGCCATCTGTCCACTCTGTGGATAACTGACAACAAAGGGTCATACGTTGAGCACGGACTACAAACTAAAACGCCACTCTTTTTGAATACCAGAAATAAGAACAAGGAGCCAGTATTTTGTATATAAGGTCAGTACTTTAAACCACTCATTCTTGATGCATTACAGGCCTCTCACTGAGCTACAAATGCAAGCTGGTGACTGCTCACTGAACAGAATTTGTTGGGAACATTGTTGCATACTACAGTAACCTTGGTTTAGCCAGAAAGAAAGCTGAAGTTGTTGGTTGTGGACTTTTAATGGAAGCTGAATAATGAGAGGCTTTGTTTTAATGCACTACTCCTGACTCCCATTAGGTTGAGATAATTTGAGCTGCTTGTTTTTCCTGTACTCTGTGCTGTGCTGTAAATGCATTTTGTTGCACCGTTCCCCTAAGAGATAGTTTGTGCTTGAATTAATTAACACATTAAACCAGACATGCGATGAATCTCCAATACTGCAGGCTTTGTGTTGATGGAGGAATGCCACGCTGAGAGGACTCATGCTTATATTCTGATATGTGGTGGCTCACAAATAGCTATAAATAGCCATTACTTGAGATTTTTAAGAAGTGAATGCTGTTGGCTTGTTAGAAAATCTCATTGTGATAAGCAAGAAAAGTAATTTGAAAGATTGTCTTTTAAGAGCATTGCTCCTAAACTGGAGAAAAATCGCATGTGATAATCTCCTAAAATGCTGTAATTTTATCAGTACTGTTTCAATTTCAAAATGTTCCATCATTCTTCACTTTAGCCTCAAAATTTGAATATATTTTCATATGAAATCCTTCAAGTAATCCACTTAGATATTGTTCTCCATTTCCCCCGAGGGATAATACCCTGTTTTTTATTGTCTGAAGCACACTTCTGTCTGCCTGTTCCGGGAGCTGAGTTCCTGTAGATTATCTGTTTTATCATGTATACTCTGTGGGAGCTGTTGTGCACCAGCGTTTTGTTCGGGAAGTCTTGAGTGGGTGCCTGCGTGCTAGAGGTGACAGAAATAGGTCAAAAGGGTCTTAGCATTAGCTAAACAAATCCCAGCCTATAGGATTAGACAGAGATGTTGTGCTTTATTCGATGTATTCACAGGAACTTTATAATGATACACAGAGGAGAGAATAGCTGTGTCTCTTGTTAGCAGACAGGCACCCTCCACTTATTCAAGATATTGTTTGGATTAAGGCCTTTAGCTCAGTCTGGTATTATCAACACTGGAATGTGCTAGAACAATACCACATTGTAAGCTTCTCTCAGCTGCTGGAAAACCCCGTTTTGTTTGCTTGTCATCACACTGATATTACCAACGTTTTAACTGATAGCTCCTGACTGGACTGTGTTATTAGTCGTAGCATGTCTCAGTCAAACCCAATAACACAATAACACTGTTCTCTTTTTTTTTTTTTTTCTAGGTGTGGAATGGCGGCAGAGAGTACTGTATTTATTGGTTTGTGTGAGTATAAAAGCTGGGATCTATGGGAGGGTCAAAGACATGTTTAAAAATCATACTTTTGGGAAATACATTTGGTATTGAAGGGTTATCCGTCTGTACATATGTATGAGGCTACAGCCTGTTAGCTTAGCCTGTTTCAGTCCAAAGGTCACAAAATCCTTGACTGGGTTCAACAGCTCCTGGAGGGCTCCACTGGTTGCCTGCCAACTGAAAGAAGGAGGCAGGCAGATAAACCACAATGTATTGTTTTTGTGCTTCAGTTTTGTATTGATTAAACAAAGATGTGGAAGTTTGTTAATATGCTCATTCTTAGTACTAAACCAAGCTGACTAGTTACCAGCTAGTAGCTTAGTTCATAAAGACATGTTTTACAGATGGCTATAGAAACTCACTGTTGTACCTCTGTGAGTACCTCTTCCTCGCTTCATAAGACCTGTTGCCACTGATTTTCAGTCCAGTTCTTGTATAATTTGACATACCTCAGCCTTTTCTCATTGTTTCCCTTCCTTAAGAATGGCTTCTTGACAGCCACACTACCACTGAGACCATTTCTTTTTTTTTTTTAACAAAATCTTTTTATTATATTTTTTGCCATAACAATACAGACTATGTAAACCAAAATAAGAAAACTATTTAAACACAATTCTCAAACCTCCCCCACCTTACTCCTAGAATACTAGATCAAGGATATGAACACTGAGACCCTTTCTGATGAGGTTTCTGCAAACAGTAGATGGATCAACTGTAGGGCCAGATGCATCTCTCAGGTCCTGTGTCAGGTCTTTGATGGATTTTTTCCTATTTCTTAAGGACATGACTTTCAGACACTGTTCATCTGCTGTAGATAGTTTTGTCCACCACTTGTCCAGTTTCCTATTTTATGCCTCTCAGATTGTGTTATCTTTGGCACTTTTCAGAGATTCAACTAAAGAAATGGGAACAAATCACGTGTTTTTTCCGACAAGCTGTTAATAACAAAGTACCTAATGATACAATTTAAAATAGTTTTTTTGCTAAGTTGTCTGTTGTTAGATACAACACTGGCTCATCCTTTGAGTTAAGGGCCTTTTTTATGCTTGAATGATTTATAGGTCAGTGTTAAGTGGGTTAACAAAAAAATTTTATTTTGAAAAACAAATGTTTGAGTGAAAAAGTTTGAAAGACCTTCAGAAAGCCTGAAGAACTATTGTTCAACACCACTTTTAAAAATTACAAGAAAGTCTGGCTCCTTAAATGCAAAATATAAAGAAATGGGAGGTGGCTGGCATTAGGCATACTGTTAAAACCTTAGAGTAGGATTACCTTTAACTGTGGATTAACTGGGGACACCTCATGCATATTTGCCAATAGCCGATATTCCTGCTTTTTCTGACATGACCAAGAACTCTGCAAGTAAATCTATCCTTTGAAATAAGGTTTTAGATAATGTCTCACATGTGAGTGATTGCTAAGTTAGTCTGCAATCACAACAGTCTCTTGTTAAATTAGCCTTTTTCCATTTAGATTATCTTGTTTATTAGCTACAAATTCTCCATCATGCCCAGTGTTAAAAGTAACTAGAAAAATCACTTCTCAGAACCATGATGATCTAATGAACACTGTGACCTTGGTGCTTTATAGACTTAAAGTTGTCTCTCTGTCTGTTATGGTGCAATAAGCTGGCTGTCCTTCACTACATCGAGACATTCTTTATTTGTTCTACAAATACAAAGAATTGGATACGCGGCCACAGCAGAGCCGACATTGTGTGGTGTCAGTGTGATATTAAGAGACACGTCTCTCTCTCTCTCTCTCTCTCTCACACACACACACACACACACATCAATTGATCCTCAGGCCTCCACAGCACAAGTAGCTTCCTTTGTATCTTATCTTCTCCAAGAGAGTCACACAACTTGTATTTAGCTGGAACTAAAGACACAGTCCCTTGTGAAGATTGCACCTAGAGATAGGCTTATCTTCCCCTGCTCACAACTACATGATCAGAAGACAAGCAACAATGGTCCATAACTCTTCAGAGAGCACCATTTAACTTAAAAATCCCCCAAAAGGGTATGTGGCTCCATATAGCAGCATAAAAGTGAACGTTCCATCTTTGGAGAATTTTCCACTTAGTCTACGTTTATCCTAGTTAAGGTAATAATCCATAACAATTTGAAATAGAGGTCTACTTCATCTCTGCCACAGATGGATTCAACAATGCTAATGCAGCCCACACCCACTTCATGAAAGCTTTTAACATTTACTTTGCCTGAAAACTCTTTCCAACAAAATCTTGTTGAGGAAAAGAAATGATGCATATTTCAGGCTGCTCTGGGAATTTAACTGTAAACAGAAGGAGAACAGGGTAGTTATCATGAGTAGTGAGGATAACCCTAACATCTTGGGTTCGCTGGAAAACCAGCCTGAACTCAGAATAAAAAGCAGTGGCACCCGATGAAGGCCTGTGAAACATTGTAGATAAATAATCAGATATTACAGCAGTAATGTTTACTTCAGTCTGCATGCGTTCAATTTGCATGTTATTTCCTGAACTACCTGAAATACGGAGCACTGATAATTTCTTGATCCTTGCAGAGTGTTTTATTTTACATCTGGGAAAACAGAGAATGTCTGACAAGGAAGAAATGGCTTCAGATGGGAGTTTGAATGTTACACTGACACTGAGGCTGCTGATGCACGGAAAGGTAATGGACATTTGTAAATAGTTCGAATTATTCAGTGCATTTTTGTTGCAATAGCCTAACAGTCTCTTAATAGCTTTTAAACTGTTTACATCCTGCTGAAAAACTGTTAAGAGAACATCTTGTGTCCCGCCACTTTCTAACATGCTGTTATCTTTTCATCCACAGGAAGTTGGCAGCATAATTGGGAAGGTAGATTTATTTTACAATCCATCACCATTTATTGATTTTTGGCTGTTTTGTTTCTCCTTGTCTTGTTATGTTGTTTTTATAAATCTAATCAAACTGGCCGTTTTCCTGCATGATTTCAGAAAGGAGAAACAGTCAAGAAAATGAGGGAGGAGGTGAGCATTTGTTTTGACATCTGTAATGTGAAAACATGTATAATTTCACGTTGTCGGGCAGATCAAATCAAATCACAGCTGGAATAACTGTGGCCCTGTGCTTCCAGAGTGGCGCTCGTATCAACATATCAGAGGGCTCGTCCCCTGAGAGAATAGTCACCATCACAGGACCTACAGAGGGCATCTTTAGAGCTTTTTCCATGATTGCGCAGAAGTTTGAAGAGGTACGCCGAACTAGATACGCACCAAACTAATACACATTTTCACACAAGCATGAAAGACACTGGATGCACCTTTTCTTCAGTCTTGCATGAAAACACACACACACACACACAAAAGTCTTGTCAAATAACGCTGATGTTCCATACAGTCAAGACTGAAAAACAACATATTTTGGAAATCTCCCTCAGGATATTACTGCGGCAATGACAAACAGCAACGTGACAAGCAAGCCACCTGTGACACTTCGCCTGGTTTTCCCGGGGAGCCAGTGTGGCTCCCTGATTGGCAAAGGAGGCTCAAAGATCAAAGAAATCCGAGAGGTATGAGTCGTTTTCTTTTTTATTTTCCAGCAGGAAGTTGTTTTTCTGCACCCAAACAAGCACAGACAACATTTTCCCTGTTGCTCTGACACCCTGAGTATCAAACACTCAAGTCAAAATGTTCTTGTTTTTCTCTGCCTTAAACTACGTGAAACTATGTGTCTGTTTTCAGGGGGTGGGGGGATGAAAATCCCATTGATTATGCCTGTGAGGATGAGCAGGGGCTGAATACTCATTCTGAATGGACAATATTTGTGTGCGCCTCTTCAAATATTGGAGTGCACATTGCTATTTGGCTTGCAGCTGCTCCCTGCATGTCAAAATGTGTTCAGGATAATTTGTGGGGTGCTTGAAACGGCATTTCAATCTGGGTGATGGCGTGCTCTTTTCAGCAATAAATAGCCTTTGTATTTTCTGTTGTCTGCTGATGTTAAGACCACAGGCGCTCAGGTTCAGGTGGCAGGAGACATGCTGCCGGACTCCACAGAGAGGGCTGTCACAATCTCCGGCACTCCACAGGCCATCACTCAGTGTGTAAGACACATCTGCTCTGTGATGCTGGAGGTAAGCGCTGTCAGCCAGCAGATGATCTTCACGTTCAGCGGCTCTATTTAGAAGTCAAGTATGTCACATTTATTTAGAGAGCAGTTGAAGGTATCCAGCAGTAAATTCAGGACATCTTCAAAGCTAAAGCCCAGATAATTTATATTGATAGTTCTTAACCTTGTCTGTCTGATGTACCCTGACATGTATTATATAACGGACATATAAAACTTGATGTTGTTGCAGTACTTTTTCCATCTCGTTAAACTGTACGTGTTTAGGTTCACACTGTACTGCCTCAACTCCTTTACTTTTTAGACCTCTGTTTAAAACTTTTCTCACACTGTCCACTGCAGCACATGGTGTTAATATATTCTGAGGAGCTTTGAGTTTGGATTTGGGTTTAGTATCCACTTGACCTTTTTCTATTTTGATCAAAAACTTACCAATTCCCTATTTTCAGCTGTGCTCCCAGTTGTATCTTAGTTTTCTTTGGTCCAATCTTTTATGTTACTTTCTCAGCAGATGAATGGGGTATAAAAAGATTCAGGCAGTGCTATAAAAGAGGATATAAAATGCATCAATGCCAGTAAGAGTTCTTTTCTCAGCTACGCCAGTGTATAAATTTTTCTCCCTTTTTGGTTTGCACGGCTGTGTCTGCAGTCTCCACCGAAAGGCGCAACTATTCCCTACCGTCCCAAGGTCATACCTGCTGGAGCCCATGCAGTATTAGCACCACAGCACTCTGCACAAGTAAGTAGCCATATGGGAGTTGCTTAGTTTTGATTTTAGCTGATTTGAAGACACATAGCAATTGAGCAGACTTTTATTTTGTGGGATCCCAGAATTACACTGATCATTAGGGAGTATTTTTACTACTAAAGGGGCAAAACTGTGTAATTATGCAGCCATTAGCTTATCATATTGTAAGGTCATGATCATATTTACATGCATTCAGCCAAATATTTATGAATAATTTGCATTTACATGAATAATTCCTCTTCAGTGTGAAACCTTAAAGATGTTGTGTCTAAAGCTCATGTTTTCCACAAGCTGCCCAGGCGCTGTCCTGAATTTGGCAGAGTCTGCTCTGACCTATCAGACATCTGTTTATGTTATTGGATTTCCAGCTAATGGCCAGAGAAGGGGGGCAAAAACAGCAGATGACATTTAGATGAAATTCCATCAGATCTATAAACATTAGAACTATGGAAAAGGGGAAAGGAATGGATTTTCACTGCACTGACTTTATTCTTTATGCTTTGTGACAAATCCATTTTTCAAGTAACATGTTACAACTTGTCTGCACTACTCAGTTACATAACCGTATCTCATCTGTTATTCCTTCCAGGCCTTTGCAATTCCAGGGCAGTATGCTTTTGCACATCAAGATGTAAGTATGTTCATTTGAGTGACCGACATCAGTCCTAATGACCTACTCCTGCCCACTCCTTCCAAGCCACCGATACGCCCTCTATGTACCCTACTCTGCAAAGATGAAACTTCAGTAGCCCTGATCTGTTGACATTACTAACACTAACCCACAGTAGCAGCATGCACTGATTGAAATGGAAATTAAGATTTGAAGAGTTTATGATCAGTTGTAGCTTTGTAGCCAGAGATGTGACTGTATTTTCAGATGACTGCTATGAGAAGTCAGCATGCTTTCTGAGGGAAATGAATCTCTTGATACTGACACCATGTGTGATGTTTGTGAACTTCAGATTGGCTCTGTTTTGTAGTTGTCAGCTCCTTTGAAATAATCCAGTTTGATTGGTTAGCTCTAACTTCCTTCCTACCCTGCAGTTGACCAAGCTTCACCAGTTGGCTATGCAGCATATCCCCCTCCCTTCCCTTGGGCAGAGCAACCCTACCTTCCCTGGTACGTACCCACGGCTCCCCAGGGAAGTCCATCTATCCCTCTGTCATCACTCCTCTTCGAATCACACCATCAAAACACTGCTGTCACTTCAGTGAGGATCAAGGATTTCTTTGAGAGTAGAAGGTGGCTTTACAGTGATGTACATACATAAAAAATGGCCAGATGTGTTTTACAACTGTATTTGTATTGATTTGTACAAGAAGATAAGATAAAAAAACAAAGAGAATAATGAACAGGATAGTAGATTTTTAGGTTAAGCCACCCAACTATTTTATTTTACCTTGAAAGTTAGTCACTGAAATATTTATCGCCAAACAGAATATGCGACAGACTGAAGCAGACAGAATGATATATAAGCAAAAAAAACAGCAGCTTTCTCTGAGAGGGAAATGTGAAAAATGTCAAAAAATATTTACAGTTTAGTAAATATTTAACCATTTCTCACTATTTCTCACATCAACCCAAATTTCAGCTCCATTTGCCCAGTTTTCCTCTCCAAAAAAACAAATCCTAATTTCTTGACCCCATCCTCCACCTTTTGCAACATTTCTCCTCCAAATCTAACACTGTCTTGGACAGACCATCCCTGACCTCAGCCACCCCACGTACTCATATATTCCGTCACAACTAACTCAACACAATACATAATACAATATTTTGATTAGATAGGCAGGATTGGTGTGATAGTCATACTTAAGAAAGATGCTCATATACATGATAAAGTAGCTTTTTAATTGTAGCATTATGAGTTACGATCACAGAATGTGTTGTGTTATTATGTATATATGAATTGTACAATATATTTGTGTGTATAGAATAATTATTTTGCCCTATGCCATTTTCTAGTTCTTAATTTAGCAGTATAACAGTGATAAACTAGACAAAGTAGGCCAACTTGTCATGCTATAAAAGTGGAAGCCATTAGTGCCAAGCTGTTGGTAGCGCTCCTTGTCCTACTTTGCAGGATTGGATGCATCTGCCCCCACAAGTTCACAAGAGTTGGCAATACCTAATGATGTAAGTGTTACATTGTTTGTGTTCTTCCGGCACTAAAACCTGTACTGATAATCTCCATGCATTTGGCTTCATTAAAACTTTCTAGGAGGACAGCTATAATGAGGAATTGTTTGGACACAAATGTTTCACCTACTTAGCTGCAGAAATTAAATTGTCCTTTCTTTTGGCTGACATAGATTATTGCAAAAGGAATCTACAGCAGTATTATTGAAAAGACATCTACAGACCACCATTAGAAGGCTGTTATAAAGATTTTATTGCAGTCCATTAACTGTGTTGCTTCAGACACAGACAATACTAGTTTCATCTGTACTGAATCATGTCAGAGTTTTATGTTGTAGGAAAAATTTATGGGGAATAGTTTTTTGGCAAATGTACTTTCTCGCTGAGACTTGAATGAGTAAGATTGATACGGCTCTCAGGTGTGTAAACATAAAAATAAAGCCAGCAGCCTGTTAGCTAAGCTTACCATGGAGGCTGGGAAAACGGGGAGAAATACCCAGCTTTGGTCTGTCAGTTCTGAATTTTAATGTTGTATCTTGTTAGTTTAATAATGACTAAACCAGACTGTAAAATCAATAGGTTGTAATTTTTAATGGGTGTCTGTTTCTCGGGCAGAAGCAGTGTCTTTCTTGAGTCTTGAGGGAAACTAATGAAGACTCTGGGAAGTCACTGTGCCATTCATCTATCCATCTATCCATTTTCCTCTACTTATCCAGTTCAGAGTCATGGGGGTCTGGAGCTTATCCCGGCTATCATAGGGCAAGAGGCAGGGTACACCTTGGACAGGTCGCCAGTCTGACACAGAGAGACAGACAAATATTCACTCGTACAGCCCATGTGTGTTTTTGGACTATGGGAGGAAGGCAGAGTACCCAGAGAGAACCCCGTCAAGCGCAGGGAGAACATACAAACTCTGCCCAGAAAGGCCCCAGGCTGGATTCGAACCCAGGACCTTCTTACTGTGAGGCAACAGTAACAACAGCTAACAAATGTAGCAGCATGCTGCCCAGACAAGGAATATAATTAGCACGAAGCACTCAGAGAGCGCCAACCTCCACCAAAGTAGCTCACTCTCTGGGCAGTATTTACTTTTAAAAGAATAGTTTTGTATTTTGTATATATTCATTTTGTTTTCTTTGTTCTTTTTAAACGTACTTTAACAAGTTTGTAGTGCAGTAAAAATAACGCATTTTGGGGTCAACTTGAAAGGAAGGCAGAGATCAGAGGTCAAATGTGATAAGATATTTGGATGCAAGCTATAACGTGATATTTAGAATCCCCATATACCAGTATCATTTCCTAAATGTTGCCAGTACAAACAGTGGCAGTAAGAAACATAGTTTTAACTAGCTTTATATAGCATTATTATCACTTTGACCTTCGGATCAATCTGTTGACCTTGAAGGAGAGGTCAGAGGTCAAATGTGACATGATATTTTAAAATCTTTATACTGTACTTTCTATATGTTGACAATACACACCACACTTGTAAGAATCATAGTTTCTGAGTTATGAGGCTGTTTGCCAACGCAAACGCTACCAAAAACATAACCTCCTTGGTGGAGGTAATTAGTGAGCTTTAGAGGTGGATTTTGCTGACTTCACACTGAAGAATATTAAGATATCAGACTTTGACTACACTACTTACTGACCAAAAGAATTCACAACGTTATTGCTGTATTTAGAGAAGATTCCAATTCACTCAGAATAGATAGCTTGTCTTCTTTTTTCTATTACATAGCAGGTGGGAACCAGTGATAAGGTGCAATTGCCACTTATTATGTTGCACTGTCTTCCAGATAATAGCTGCTGCTGAATTATTTACCATATGTATATTAACATGTTATCATCTCATTTCTTTTATTTAATGGTTATCATCAACACTGCTACGTCTACTGCAGACAGAGCCAGGCTAGACCCTCCTCCTGTTTCTAATATATCATACTGCCTTCTCATTTAACTCTCAGCAAGAAAACAAATAAACATATTTGCCAAAATACCAATCAGTTTGCAAAAAATAAAAGCCAGTGTTTTAGTGATGATAAATTATGTATCATCTGTTTTATCTGATGGGCATATTGCACCATGGATATGTTTTCTGTTGTCACAATAATAAAGAGAAATGTGGTTTCTCTCTGCAGAAAACTGCCATGGCAGTTGCTCCCAGGTTCTGTTGTGAAATCTAATTCCTGCATTCCCGTTTTGTTATTCACATGTTTCTGATCTCCTCCTAGTTTATTGGCTGCATAATTGGAAGACAGGGCAGCAAGATCAATGAGATTCGCCAGGTCTCTGGAGCTCACATCAAAATTGCCAGCGCCACTGATGGCTCAGCCATGCGCCAAGTCACGATCACAGGTTCACCAGCCAGCATCAGTGTGGCCCAGTACCTCATCAATGCCAGGTAAGACATTACGCAGGACAGCCACGTCCAGCAGGGCATCACTCTCAGCCTGATGATAAGACAGCCAAACACTATGCTATTATATTGGGACAGAGATATTGTGCTCAGGGTGAGGCTGGATTTGTTCCAACTCACTGCTCCGTTCTCTTGACTGCATTAAAATCCTTATTGTCTCTGCTTTTTAACACATTCCTTCTTTGATTCTTTTGTTTTCTCCTCTCTCACCTCCCTTCTCCTTTGTGCCCCCCA
>VUQS01031275.1:6188-31483 GCA_015108495.1 Heterochromis multidens | reverse complement strand
AATACAAAATACAGTTTTTAAATGATGATTTTATTTATTAAGGGAAAAAAAGCTATCCAAACCTACCTGCCCCTATGTGGAAAAAGTAATTGTCCTCTAAACCTAATAACTGGTTGTGCCACCCTTGGCAGCAAGAACTGCAATTTGTGATAACTGGCAATGAGTCTTTCACATCACTGTGGAGGAATTTTGGCCCACTCTTCTTTGCTGAATTGTTTTAATTCAGCCACATTGGAGGGTTTTCGAGCATGAACGGCCTGTTTAAGGTCATGTCAAAGCATCTCAATTGGTTTTAAGTCTGGACTTTGACTAGACCACTCCACAACCTTCATTTTTATTTTATTTTATTATTTTATTTATTTATTTATTTTTGTTTTTTGAACCATTCAGAGGTGGACTTGCTGGTGTGTTTCTGATCATAGTCCTGCTGCATAACCCAAGTGCGCTTGAGCTTCACATTACTGTTTCACACAGGGCCAGATAGGTTTGGATAACTTTTTTCCCTTAATAAATGAAATCATCATTTAAAAACTACATTTTGTATTTACTCGAGTTATCTTTGTCTAAAATTAGAACTTGTTTGATCTAAAACATTTAAGTATGACAAATGTGCAAAAATCTTAAGAAATCAGGAAGGGGCCAAATACTTTTTCATGTCACTGTATATGCACATATCCTGCTACATTTGCCTGTCAAAGTACTTCTGCAGGATGCTAACCATAGGGAAATGTTGCTCATGCAGCTGTTCTTTGAACTTTGCTGGTCACTCATTTAAACATGGGCAATATTTTATACTGCTGCTACTCAAGCGTCATATCTATATGGTCTCACTTTGTGGTCTGTCTTGCCTGGTTCTCTCTCTCAACCTGCCTTTCCTCCTCCTCTGTGGTTGTGAAGGGCTTCATTGTCGTAGCATGAAACAAAGGGATTCATAGTGGCCTGATTATGGACAAATCAGGCCATGCAAAGTAGACCCCACCCAGACTGTGGGACCTAATGTCAAAAGCCTCTGACTTTTCTCACCGTCACATTATCTTCTCTTATCCACATGTACAGACTGGATAATGTGGATAATGTGGATAATTGGAATTCATAGACTTATATTTGTATTACATCCCAATACAAGCCAGTGAAATGTTTTCTTTTTAAATACATTTTCAAAATCTGCAGCAAAAGAAATCTAAGATTATAATACTAACTAGCTAAAATGTGTTCCGGATTTTTGCTAATGAAAGGATAGTGTGAGGAGTTTGCCACAAAGTAAAAGTAAATGGCTGTATTTGGAATCAGTTAAGTGGAATTTTTATATATATATATTTATATTTATATTGTATTATATTATATTATATTATATTATATTTATTTATTTATTTTGTTCTAATCCTGTTTTACTGGTACATTGACATGAATAGTACATGAATTTCTGCTACACAAATTTCTGATTCTGTTTTAAACGATGGGAGAAAAACTGTTGCCTATATCAGGGATTTCCAACCTGGGGAATCAGCCCCCTTTGGAGGTCCCAAGATCAGAAAAACAATAAACTAATTTATTTTTAAATGCCTCTATATTTCTAAAATGCTGGATACTTTCACCCCATTATGTAACATTTTGCGATCTGAAATGACAAAGTTAATTTTTGCTTTAAGTGCTCACAACTTGCCCACATATCTAGAATAAGTCCACAAGCTTAATCTCTTGATGCATGCTCAAGCTTAAGTAACCTTTGCTTCATCTTAAGTTTCAGGAATTGGTTTTATGAATATTTCTCCACTTCTGTCCTTTTTTTTTGTGTGAAATTACAGAAAGATAAGAAGTTAACATCGCCTGTAGGGCAGCGTCCTGCTTCCCCGTCCACTACTCCGGGACGCCACCGTTCACCATCTCCTGCCCCCAGTCCAGCTCCGAAGAGGACTCCTTCGCCATCAGCAGCCAAGTAAGATTCCTACACAGTGTTGGTTATTAAACATATGCACGTATTTGTTGAGGATAATTTTTATTTGATTATAAATCAAAAATAAGACAGTGGCCAATTTCTTGTGCAGGCAAAGCCCTAAGATGCGCCCATCCTCACCAGGCGCAATGAAACAACGCCCCCCATCTCCCCAGCCTACAACAACAAAGCCCCCACCCATCCAGAAGCCTCTCGCTCCAGCAGGACCCCCAACCTTACGAAAGAGGAACTCAAAGTCCAAAGATCTATGTCCTGTTCAAGCTGTGGCTCCACAGTCCTCTGATTCCAGCAAGACCAAAGAGAAAGATGGTGAGCAATTAAGTGATAAGATCACTTTATGTACTGAGACTTAACACCTATTGTCAGCTGACTGTCAGTACCAGTATTTGCCAACACTGTTCATTATCCTGCGAACCAGGATGTTTGCTCACTGCATTCAGACATGCAGTTCATTTCAGCGAGTAAAGCAGGACAACATTAAATCTTTGTCAGCCAAACTAAGTTCTTAACCATGCAAGCTGAAATGTTTTCCTGCTAATGTGCTGCAGCACGTCTAGTTCCAGGTGATGACCTCATAATTCATGTCATAATTGCATATCGAATAATCTTTTTTCAAATAAATGATGTTTCCGCAAAAAGACTGATATTTGTCCTACACATAGTCATTGTCCTCGGACATGATTCATTTACAGTATTCAAAGGACTGCAAACAAAACGAAACTTAGGAAAATGACACTGAAAGCGTTTTCCATCCAAAAGAAGTTGAAGAAAGAGGGTTTGAGCATCGATTAATGATTGAAATCTTTAATGCTTACAGCTTCAGCTTGGCTTTAAGCACAAGAAAAACACATAATCACTGATCATGGTTTTATAATGTCATTTTATTTTAGTAGACACACCATTAAATGTATTGTGTTTATGTGTTGCATACTAGTTGTAATAAATTTCAGTGAAGCAGGGAAGGCAGTATTTCCCACCTGGAGTCACATGCTTTTAGAAATTTGGATTTTCTATTTCTTCTGCCACCTCCTGGAGAGAGTCATCATCTACAAGGAAGAATGGCTTTACACGCAACCAGGAAAAGACTGGTATCCACTGCGAAATATCTAAAAGCAAAATTGCTTTTCATGGTCTAGTTTAGGTGTGCATTTATTTTTAGGAGTGTATGAAGGGGGTGTACACTGTTTGTGGTGACACATTATTTGTTCAAATCATCGTCCTTTGTGAGCCGGTGGTTTTCAGGACTTCTTTGGAAGTCACAATAGAAGTGTCATTGCGAATCCCTGCTGGGATAGCGTTCAAAAGTCTGGGGGCTGCCACAGAGAGGGTCCAGCCCCCAAAAGGCCATAGGCTGGTGTGTGGGAATGTAGTATGAGTCAGGGGTATAATGGTGGACTTGGTCTGATACTTACTGAGCGGCAAAGGTATAACGGATGAAGGTATGGGACTTGACCATGTGCTAATGAAGGTGGGTGAGGGTAGGGATAAAGTGCTGCCAGGGCTTGATTTGGTAAGGAGGGTGAAAGTTGAGGTAAATCAGGCCCACACTCCATTGAGAAACTGGGCGACAGAAAGTCCTCAACTTCTGCATTTGTCTTTTCCACCTGTCAGACTCAAAGACAACAACAGGCACTAACTCAGCTGCTGAGGCTGCCAAGATCCTGGCGGAAAACCGCAGACTGATGCGAGAGCAGAAAGAGAGAGAGGAGAAGCTTAGGCTACAGAAGGAGGAAGAAGAGAGGTAAGGTTATTGGAACTGTCGTCGAGTCCCATAAATTATCTTCTGCTATTTTTTTTCTCTATATGACAGAGAAACCTCAGATATGATGACAGCAAAATACCATTGAGAACAAAGTTGTAATAACAAAAATCCCTAGTTTGGACCCAGTAGAATGGATTTGGTTATATTTTATAGGCAAACATGTTCTTGGCATTTTTTAGCTAATGAGACAGGCTACAGGTAGTCATACTGGTGATAAGCATGAATGATCTTTGTTTATTTTTCAGTATGATTTAAATCAAGAGCTGCTGTTTTTTGATTATTTCAGGCTGAGAAAAGAAGAAGAGAAGCGTTTAGCAGAAGAGGCACGACTAAAACGTCTAGAGGAGGAGAAGAAGCTTGCAGAGGAGAGAAGACTTAGGGAAGAAGAAGAAGCTCGCCTAGCAGAGGAGGAACGGATTAGACTGGCAGAGGAGGAAGCAGAAAGACAGGCCGAGCTCCAGAAGGAACGCGAGGAGGCTGAAGCCAAGGCCCAGGAGGAGGCAGAAAGAGTCCGTCAGGAAAGAGACCGCATTATGCAGCAGAACCAGCAAGAACGTATGGAGAGGAAGAAGGTATGATGGGTGCATGAACCTTTTTATTTTGGGTCTTGATTCATCTACGAGTCAATGTTTGTTTTGGGCTGTTTTTTAAAGAAGAATATCAAGAGTCAGTTACAGAAAATCAAATTGTCATAAACTGTCATTACCTGCCTACCCACTTTTTTAACCAGCATTCCCTTTAGTGTCCTTTTCTTAAGAATCAGATCATTGTGGCAAAGTAATTACTTGAAATAAATGAATGCCTAACATAAACCCCTTTTTAAAAATAATATAAATTGTTATTTTCTGTTTTCTATTACAGAGAATTGAAGAAATAATGAAAAGAACTAGAAAAGGGGACCAAAATGACTTAAAGGTGAGCTCACAATCAGTCAGCACATTTGGTTGTGTTTGTGATTGTGGGAGAAATCCTCCATAATCAGGGTCGGTTAACATTTGTCTCCTGTGTAGAGAGATGACGATAAATGCACACAAGAGAATGAAGATGAGGAAGTGGACCAGATAAACTATGAAACTAAAAGTAAGTGTTCTCCAGCTTTTTTCAGCTGAGAATCTAAATGTACTGAGAATCTTGTCTTTTTTATTATTTCTGAGTGAGAATGTGTCTTCCGCATCTCGCTTGTGTAAAATTACATAAATTTCTGTGTGACTTGTGACATGTCTGATCTGTTTTTCCATTGCCACCATAGCCGATACAGTTACAGAGATTGACAAAGATGAGTGTGGTCTGTCCTTTGGTGAGCCTGCAGCACAGCGAGAAGAGCCCCTGGGCCACATAAATGAAAAGTCAGAGACAGACAACAAGGAGAATAACAATGGCACAAGCACAGATGAGACTCAGGCAGAAAGGTACGACTGTAGAGAAACCAATTAAACCCACAAATTAACTGAGTTGCGTTTACAGTAATTTTAAACTGCTTCCAATAGTTAGCACCTTTTTTTTGTAATTACTGTAGATCAGAGGAGATTTTCAAAATGCCCCGACTTCTAACCAAGAATGCACCAGTTTTGTTTTTGTTTTTTTTTTGCATGTTTTCAATGATGTTTTGTTTGTGTAAACTAGCACTGCTACTAATGACCAGATGTTTTAGGACATAGTTTTTCAGAAAAAATTATATATTTGAGCAGTCCCATCAGCCTGCAGGGTGGAGTTATGATTAACTAGATACTTTTCTCCAGAGATTTTCTCTGATCTTCAAAGGATTTCTTTCTCACAACATATCTGGATGTTACAAGGTAGCTTAACTTGTCACAGGTGGAACAGGGTTTTCTCACATTAGCAGTACATTATTAAGCTGTTTTGGTAAGTTAGTAAAGTCAAAGGCTCACATCTCCTGTTTTACGGTTAGGCTTCTAAACATCGTAGAGAGCAATACATAAAATTTCTGAATTTTTTTTTTTCTCTTCAGAATCAGTTTTTATTTCAAACATATTTTGCTGAAATACACCTGTGTTATGCTGCCTTTGTGTAGCGTAGGTTGGTTTTATGGTAGTTGAATAGAGTCAAAGATGAGTATGTAGAGGTGGGTTGATTCTTTCTGTTATTATAAATTCACCTCTTTACCTCCCTCTCTATGGCAAAGTTGTTATACTGTGAGAAATTTCTCTTTCACTTCCAAAGTCACTTTCATAAACACCTCTTACTCACCCTTTCCTCTCCTTCTTCAGTCCAATACCCAGGGACCGCCTTGTTGAGGGTTCTGAGTTCCTGAATGAGCAGGACTCCACCAAGGTAGAGTTGGTTTCCACAGTCAATGGAAAGTCCAACCAATGGAGCTTTGAGGAACTAATTGACCTCAACGTCCACTCCAAGCCTCGACCCCTCATTGAGGCGGGGGACTGTAACCAGGTCTTGATCAACTGTGATGGGAGCTCAGATGGAACCAGGGTAGCCTTCGAAGACAATGGAACCCCCATCAGCACCCTGCATTCCTCCAGTCAACCCATAGAAGCTCTGTCAGGTGAGCTGTCAGTTGCTGATTACTCAGATACTGCCGATGTCTACCTTAACAGCAGACAATAACTCTCATGTCTTATGTTCCTCTAGACATTTGATATCTGCGGCGTCGCTGAGAAGCCTCTTACTGTTGCACTCCTAAAGTTCCTGTCCAGTTGAGCTCCTTAAATATTCTGTCAGTTCCAAGCAGCTTTGTCCCCTTTCTCCTCCTTTTCCAGAGGGAGGAGCACAAGGTGAAGTGGAAAGACCACCCAAGTGCTACGTTTGCACCCTACATGATGAGGAAACATATGTATTAAAAGTATATATTAATAAATGTTGTGCTTCAGGGAAATGCTGTCTATTCCTTCAACATGCTTACCCCAGGTCTTTTTCCTCTTCCTCTTGTGTTTTTAGTTCTCCAGATTTTTTTTTTCCTCTCAATTTTGTGTCCAATTTTGATGATTTTTTTTTTTTTTTTTTTTTTTTTTTTTTTTTTTTTTTTTTTTTTTTTTTTTTTTTTTTTTTTTTTTTTTTTTTTTTTTTTTTTTTTTTTAAGAGTTTGCTTTTGTCAGGGGTGCATTGTTATAATTTATTAATTTTGGCTTCTTTGTTATTGTAATTATTGTTATCAAAATGTTTAGTCTTTTTTTTTCTTCTCTTGTGAGAATATTCCAGGACACATGCACAATAGATTTTGTGAATTATTGTTAATTAATGGAAGAAATTGTTATACATTCTGTTTTGTTGGGTTTGGGTGGAGATGGCATCATAGGTTTCGCATGTGACTCATCTAAATTTACTTGACCGTCTACTTTTTGCAGCAACCTGCAACATGGCCTTACAATTTTTTTTCTTCCCTATTTTCTGATTATTTTTTTTTTTAATATATATATAATATATATATAAAAAGTGCAAATTCACTTTTCTGCAATGAAGTTCATGCATGCACAGTTTAGCAATCTCAGTTAACACTTGGGATTGGCTTCTGTGTTCAAACTTCACTTGTCTGGGCTTTGTCATTTCATCCCCATTTTTTTCTTGAAGGGTTTTCTCACCTCCTGTGATGTGTGTTCCTTATTTGGCCACTAGAGGGCTTCAGCAGCACAGCAGTTGCATTTGAAGGTGAACTATGTGGAGATGCGTGACAAAACTAGTGAATTCACATGTTCTTTAAAGTTTCAGCATTGTGGTGTTTGCAGCTCATGGTCGGTTTAGGTTTTTCCTGTTTTTTGCTTTTGTATATAGAATTTAAGTTTACTAACATTGTAATTTACAAGAGTCTGAGTTGGATCCGGTTTTAGTCTCTCATGTGATGACTCCACCAACTGTTTGAATAACCATACCTGTAACATACTATCATAACACAGAGGTGAAATCCATTAGTTTATTCATAGCTGCTTCTGAGCTTCTTGACATGGTGTTTGCTACTAAACTGAACTTTAATATGTCAGCGTTCACCTGTGCTGAAACTAGAAATCTGGTTTTAACTTGAGCTTTAGTTCCCACTTTTTGATTCATTCTTCTGTGAGCTTCATCACCAGTTACACTTCTTTCCAGCTAACCTTTTTTTCTAAAATTCCTGTCAAACTAGCTGCTATATATGACAAAATGCATTTCAACTATTTTTGTAGTATAAAATTTTGGCTGTTTTGTTTATATATGAAAATGCATTTCTACACATATTTAAGTGTTATTGTATTGTGTGTATAATCAGTATTAGGCAAATGAAGCCATGTTTAGGATGGAGTGGCTCAGGTTGTGGATAATTGAAGAGTATGTGTAAATGACTATTAGGTTTCAGTTTGACTGGTGCCGTGTGACGGAGTGGTTGGGTTCGGTTTGGGCTACCTGGGGTCCCAAAGTTACCTTATGCCCTCTTTCACAAGAGCTCAACAAAACTGGGTGGGAATTCACTTTGTTTCCCAAACTCTTTATCCACAAGCTCTAATTCTGAATTTTACCGCACAAAGACTAAACCAGTTAAACCAGATAAAAGGAAGAGCCATTTTGTCCTTAGCAACATATCTAAACCCATGATTTGAGTCATAGATGTGCCTCAGTGCTTTTAATGTCATCAAAATACATTTTATATAGGATCAAAGGATGTATGGATGATGTTAGGTTGTGGCAGGTCTGTCTGCTCAGGTTTCAACTGTTCTACTATAGCATAAGGAGGGCACTTCCACTTGGCAAAACATGAAGTAGGTTTTTTGGTTCTTTGTCGTTCATGAAATTTTGAATTTCCTTTTGCTTGAATAGTTCAAGCCCGAGGTTTGAGACCTTGAACTTTTTTGCCTTTTTCTCTGCTGGCTAACTAAACTCTCTCTGTACATATAAAGACTCTGAGCTTTTTAGCTTTTCAGCTTTGATTAATAAGCTCAAAGAATGTAACAGACTCCATAAACCGTCCTGCAATATTTACCACGTCTCTGAGCTACTCGCTTTTAGCCGTCTTACGTTATTCATCTAGGAAACATGAAACTCTTTGCACTGTCACAAGTTACTTGCTGTGTTTAAAGAATGGTTACTGAGGACTTTACAGACTCCTGGGGAGAGCTGTGTGAAATTTCGTGAAGAAAAAAAGTCCCTTGTTCCCACCCAGATGTTTTAGGAGTCTCATTCATAACCTGAGCCTCAGATCTTTCATACTCCACTTTGCTTTCCTGAGTAGCGCCTGTCTAGAGAGCTTTTGTAGTTGCTGCTTGAACACATGTCTAGTCCAGGTCTTGCTGCATGTTACAGGGCATGCATACAGAGCTCACAGCACTTAGTCCTCAACTTCATCTATAATAATAGGTTAGAATGGTGCCTTAGATTAAGATTTAGTGTTTGGTTTGGTTTTTTTTTTTTTTATTGTTTCACAGTCAACTAAGAAAGCTTCTCCTTACCTCGGCCTCGACAATCATTCTACTCAACATGGGCAACTTTGTGAATATGAATATTTCTCTGGACGATTTACTAACAATGCCCTGCCCACTGAGATACTGACTGTTAAAACAATAAAGCCTTGAAAAAATATTCTTTTGCCATTATTTAATTTTTTGCTGTGAAGAAAAACAGGCTTTGTATCAATTCGTTTTTTTATTCATGTTTTACATTGAATGTCACTCATTAAGAATACATGAGCAGTTTATATTTCAGCATCAGTCTCAAAGATCTAATTTGTGTATTATATTCACTCTAAACATTTCAAAATTCTCATTATCCATTCATGCATTCAGAGATGTAACAGATTATTCATCAAAGCTGGTATGTATTAGCAGCAGGAAGCATGTTAAAAGCATTTTTTTTTTTTTTTCAAAGATTCTAGTAAGGCACTGAAAAGACTTTTGTCTCAAACGGCTCTACAAAATCCTGAATTAGATTAATAGTGCACATCACAGTCCCACAAAGAAAATCTGTAACATTAGTATCCAACCCCTGACACTGAAACAAGCTGCAGTTATGTTTATATAGATAAATGGCATAAGTGAAAATTTAATTGACAGCCTGGAGTTTGACAACCTTGCAAAGAGAAGTTTCACCAAAACTGACAGTTTTATGCTATTTCAGAATTACTTTAATTTTTTTCTTAAAGTCAGTTTAGGTGTTAATTCCACTTTAATCAATTCTCTGATGCACCACAGTTTGCACAGTTTACAGCTTCTTTGCACAATCGGGGCAGTAAATATGATCTCCGTTGATGACAAAGCGCTTGTTGGCCAGGGAGAGGGAGCACTTCTTGCAGTTGAAGCAGTACTCATGCCAGGAGTATCCCTCATAGTTGACCACATTGGTGCCATGGCCAAACCCTGCACAGAGAGACAGATGGTTTAAAAATTAAAAAAAATTAGGATGATACATTTGAAATTAAAGTTGTTTGTGAAGGTTTTGTGTGGACACTACTGTACAATTCTCAATGTCTAACATAAAAGCCAAAACATGTAATAAATGCTCTTACCCTTTTAGACCAACATATACTGTAAATGCAGAAGTATTGCATTTAAAAGGGGAAATTACATAAGCAGGGGAAAACTCCCTATCATGGCACTAATCTCCATTTAAATCCAAGTGCTTATTAATTTTTCAGGCATATATTATGCTTGCCTGAAGACCAATTTTAATATTTTTGCTTGTTCAGCTGACCTGCTGTGTGCTGCCTGAACAAAGTAAAATTATGCTGGAAGTTAATTGGAAGTAATTAAATAGTTGAATGCCAGAGATTAAAATAAAGTGTTGCCAGATGGTATGCCTTTTTTCCCCCTCTAAGATACAAAATTGTCTAACTATATAACACAGTACTTCTTAACCCTACTCGGTGACAAAGCCTGGCCTTAACAAGTCCCAAGTAAAAATGTGCAGGAAACCGGAAGAAGAAAGTATGCAAAACATTTCTAATAGTTTTTTTTTTTTTTATTAATTCCACCATGTATTATGTAGACATTCAAGACAATCCCAGTGTGTGTTTGCTACTCAGTTCAATAAAAAAAGACAAACAAAGATGCTTCCCTGACCTGTAATTGGGTTCTTGCAGCCATGGCACTTCTTGGCCACATCACTCTTGTAGCAGTCCACGCAGTAAATGTTGTTCTCATGAGAAGTGAAGCGAGCTCCTGCCAGAGGTTTACGGCAGGTTTTGCACACGAAACACTCGGAGTGCCATGGCTGATCCTGGTAGCTGATCCCTCCAGAGGTGATGGGCTTGGAAAGGCAGATTGATATTTTGATTGTGATGTCAAACACAACAGGATTAGCATATCAGTGATGCAGAATAATAACAAAACAGAGAATGACAAAGTCAGTGCTTGTACCTGCTTGCAGTGGAAGCATTTCTTGGCAAACTTCTTGTCATGGCAGGGAGCACAGAAGATGTCCTCACCCTTGGCCAGGAAACTCTGTGTGCGGATTGGCTGCTTGCATTCAATGCAGGTGAAGCATTCCTCATGCCACACCTTGTTCTTGTACTCCACGTTCTGAGATCCTGAGTAACAAGAAGATTAAAACAATTATTTGGGTTGAAAAGTTGAGGACCTAAAGCTTCATGGCACCAGGTTGTTCACTCAAATTATAAATGTTCTACTTATGCTGTGCTTATTAAAGTGTGTCACTGTTGTATGCACTTATGTTGCAAAAAATAAAGTTCTGTAGAAAAATGATTTCCTTGTGCAGAACCACATCACCCACTGTAATAATATAATGAGACAAAAAGCTTTTCAGGGGCTTTTTAGAGAAAAACTATATTAGCAAACCCACCTGGCATGACCACCTTGTAGCAGCCCTGGCATCGGTTGCCATCCTCTCGGGAGCCACACTTGCCACACATTATCTTCCCATCATCCCGAGCGTTAAATGGCTCACTGGCCAGTGACTTGTAGCACTTGGCACAGCGGAAACAGTCCTCATGCCAGTAGCGGTTCTTATGGTGCAGCTCCTGAGCAAAAACAGAGGAGGTGGGGAGGTGAGCAGTGGTGTCCTCATGCAGACCTCATTAAAATGGAGTTTGTTTACTCATCATGTAGACTGAGGCTCAGGGCCAGAATAGAGAACAAACCTATGTGACCAGCATTAAAGTGGTAATGAAGTGAAGTAGGATGTGGTGAGCCATGAAGGAGTTAGAGGACTGAGATGGTGGAAATGCGCAATGAAGTATTTAAGCTCCATTATTAGGAATGACACATCTTTTCACACAGTTAACTGCCTATGACCGAGTGCTGAGAGTATTTTCAAGCTAAAGCCAAAGAGAACTCTGAACACATAGTACATACAGTTAAGTCCATAAATATTTGGACGAGCAGCAACTAAAGGCAGTTGCAGCAAGAATTTGAAGGGAGGGGAAACGGCATTTGGTGATGTCCATGAGTTCAGGCAGTTATCGCCTGAACAGGGTTAAGACCCTGTGTATAAATATGGCTCTAACTCCTAAACAGTTCATGTCATAATTTAGTTGAACCCTTTGAATTACAGCTGATATTCTGCTCTTAAATCACTTTCAATCACTCTTGATTGTTTGATTTAAAAGCCGCAGTGATGGTGTATATCTACAAAAGGCATTTTTAAATTCAGATAGCTGGCACCCAGGGTCTACTCGGCATGTTTGCTGTGAAAATGGCCTCTGAACAGATCAGAAGTCTCCTTCCTCTACAATGAGGCATTTAAGAATTTAATATATCTAGAAAGCCTCAGAAACCCTAACGCATTTGAAGATCTTTGCATTTAACCAAATACCAAAAGTACAACTATTAAGTATAACATTTAGAGTATATTCATTTATGTTAATTTTTTTTCAATTAGAAAAGCGATCTGTATATTACACTCAAATTTTAAACAAAATGTGCTCTTTTTATGTTTATTTTCCTTTTTTTTTTAATCCACTCTCTGTATTTTCACCTTGGAGTCAGCACCAATGGGGCGTCTGCACTCTGCACACGTATTGGCGCAGAGCTTATCAAAGCACTTGGTGCACACGTGCTTGTCATCCTTCTTCACATACTTCTTCCCATGCAGATTGTCACGACAGTAGTAGCAGTCGAAGCGATCAGTCATGGTGGAGGTTAGATAACTCCTGGGACCTGTGAAGAAACGAGAAGAGTGTCACTGAATATACAGAGCATCTGCTCCCCATGTTTACTTCTCCCTACATGGCAGGATGTTTCCTTTTAACACCAGCAGGGGACACTGTTGCTTTTTCTATAGCCATGAACCCACTACATAAAGCATTTTAAACCCCATATAGTGGCAGTATATGGGGATATATAGTATATGGGCAGTAAGTATTTAAGAGCAAACAAAGGAATAAAATCATAAGTTGTATATTATCAACAATAAATTCCACCCACATATATGCATATGTATATCTGACCTCTTAAAAAAATAGAAAGTGGAAGATGTATATGTTTTTCTGTTTTCCCATTAAGACACTTTGACATACGGCTCTAACAGCAGCATACCAAACTGATGAGAGAAGTGTGAGTGAGGCATAAAAGCAGCCCACAGATGTCTACTTGTTGATTGCGTGCTTCCTGGCCTGCAGACTTGGTTTTATCAAGCTCTCCCTGGAAAGCTTATTTTTAGACCATTTGACTCATTCCCTTCACCCCCTCCACCTCAAAGCTGTCTCCCCAGAGCCCCGGCCCACATTCGATCTTTTGTCTTGCATTTTGGCCAGGTCATTTTATTAGATGATAATATAAACTATGTAAACGGAGTGGCTTTGCTACTTTATCAGTCAACATTCCTGCATTCCCATCACAGGCAGCATCCAGTGGGAGTAATTTTCTAGAATAAATGACTATGCATAGTGTGGACAAATAAGCAGTATCTAGATCACTTTAAAAGCTTATCTGGAAGCCAGAAAGGGCAGCTGAACAGTCTGTGAACTTTAGCAAAATTGATTTATTTGGAGACACAGATATAATTTTAATCCGGTACAACAGCAGCTATGGAGGAAACAATGAACAGTATGACAATTGTCCCAGTAACCATAGGAGCAAAGAAAACATTTATGCAGGGAGCTATTTAAGTAAGATGTGATAAAAAGCCATGTGAACGAGATGAGCCTTGGGAAGTGAGGTATGTGCCACTGTGTGTGTGTGAACAGAAAGATGGGAGAGGACGGAGTTATCTGCAGCTGTGCTTGAGGGATAAAGACTGGACTGGGGACTGAGTGGTGACACGCCCTACTCCACCTAAACTCACCCCCTTGTAGCATTTCATGGCAAAACCCCCTTCAGTCCAACACAGTCAACCTTGTCAAATCACACAGTACATATTACTAAGCCCAGCAAGCCCAGAGATCTATTTTAGACTTGGACACTCTATTTAAAGCCCATTGACCTTCCAGAGTGGACAAATGTAGATGGATGCAGAGTGATGACTACTGGGACTATGTAGCTATTGTGGCTCCAGCTGACACAGTTCCAGTACTTTAATCTACCATTGCAAACAGTGTGACAGCTGCCCCCTGTCAAACAGCCGCAATGTACAATGATGCTCAGCTGTGGTCCCTTTGGATACGAGTCCTCTTTAGTGGGAAAGGTCACAGTGAAACCAGTTCGAGAGGTGAGTCAAACACTGCACAGACAGAATATCAGCCAAAACAACAGCTATTGAAGCTTTCTGTTCTTTGACTCTAATAATAACCCTCTTTAAAGAAGTACCTCCTTAAAATATTCCCATCTTCATATGAAAGTGCTATAGAGGAAAAAGTGCATGACAATTACAATTTCAAAAAGTGCAAAATAGGCCCTTGAACACTTTTAAACAAGCACTACAGAATTAAACATTGACAGATCATAACAATAGATCACAAATTTCTACTACAACATGGCCATTTTATGATGATACAATATATATTAAGTCATTGGGTCTATTAAGTAATATACATATATATATATATATTTTTTTTTTTTTTTTTTTTTTTTTTTTTTTTTTTATTTTTTTTTTTTTTTTTTTTTTTTAAAAAAAATTTTTTTTTTTTTTTTTTTTACATTTTAGTAAAACCATAAACATTCTTCAGAACACACGTTCATTTTTTTTTAACAAAGTCAAATCTGACATGTCAAGTGGAAATGAAAAATAAGAATGTTTCCTCTTCAGATATTAATATGTACAGTGTACCATTCACAAAATACCTTGTAAATTATTCATTGTGTTAAATTATATCAGGCATCTTATAATTTTTTTTTATTATTAATTGGAGGATTAATTCTTCGTACTATAAATAGCCGCAGCTGTGATTGGTGGTGTGTAAAAATGGTTGCAGGGTCTGGTGTTGCTGGAGAACCGTGCCTGTCAGTTATCTGACCATTACTTGTTTCTTTTTTACATCTGCCCTTCATTACTTTTTTTCCATTTAAAAGTTTTTGTTCTATTCACAACCTGAAAAACCACCAGGTAGATCACATTTCCTTCTCTCCACTTTGTGCTTCTTTGCTGGCATTTTCATTTTTTAACTTTCGGGGAAAACATTATTTATATGTGGAAATAATACGACTTGAGTTTATATGTCAGTTTGAGTAAAGCTGATTCAAGATCACTGAGTTTTATAAACGTGGATACTCACTTCTTTGTAAAACTGACCAAAAGAATGCATATGCAGTCCATCAGTGTCCATGCAAAATATTCTAGTAACTATACGTGAAAAGCAAGCAGTGACATCCAGTGCTGAAAACGTGTAAACCTTTGCTTTAAGTCCAGTTTTCTCCAGGGAATGATTATGCCAAATTGATATACTTGATGATTGATATACTACAGCTGACCTGCTAAACAAGCAGATCATATCAGTCACTGTTTTTTTTTTTTTTTAAGAATTAAGACTAGAATCTTTACGCACCACACACTGCATGGCTATCTGCCGACTGCAAACACTGGCTCAGTCCAACTGGAAAAGACCTGGGCCACCTGCCAGTGCTCATGTCTTAATCACATGCACAGTCAGCCTGACAGTCGTTAAGTGTGTCCCCAGCTTTAGACAGCGCGCTACACCACCATCATCAAAACACCAGTGAATATCGTTATTGGGAGTATCCTTTGGAAAAATGGGGTTGACCATCAGTAGAGCTCTCAGACTTTGAGAATCACCAAGAAGCACCAAAGCTGTTCAGGTGGCCCAGAAGACATTAGTAAGATGTATCACAAAAAAAGCACTGAATAAGGATTTGGATTTACCATGGCAGTAGTTGAAGCTTTGAGGCATTCAGATGTAAAACTAATTTTAGTTCATTGGTCGCATACAGGCCAATTTGATACCAAGTGGGCTGGGCCGGTAAAGCCATTAGACGAAAACTTATCTTTTTGTACGTTCATATTTCATGGGTTACTTGATGTTTTTGCGTTAGTTACAGAAATATACCAACTTATATTTAGATTCGAATAGGGTTGAATGATAAACCAACATAAATTCTAACAGTATGATTTTCTTAAAATGTATTCTTTTAATAAAAACCTTTTTGTTTAAAAAGAGTGAAAAACCTTTTGAAATTAAATAAAACTATCAACAGAATGTGAAGCAACAGCTATGACATTATGTCCATGACATTTTATGTATCATGCTGCTGAGATATCGGCTGGAGTTGAAATGGGATCATGTTTCTCTCTCACATAGCACCACTTTTAACCCCAAGATGGTGCCTCAGGTCAGTAGCCATGTTTACGTGGACACAAGTAAGTGGATTAAAAGCCTTACCAGAATAAAGAGAGAGGGGAGAAACTGAAGTCTCTGGCATGCAGCAAGGTTACAAAAAAGGAGAAATCCAGACAGCGGTGTTTGTTTACATCGGAAGTCACAACTTCTTCCCCTATTTCTGGAAAGTTAGACAATTCCTCTGTCAAAATGATTTATTCTGTTCAAACGCTTGATGCATGAAAACACACGTCATGATCAGATCACCTTATTTAGGGTCCATGTAAACGGTGAAGTTTTAATCCGAATTATGATCAGATTAAAGAAATTTTGCACATTTAAACATGGCTAGTCTAGTTCTGTCTAACATGAGGCATTTAAACATTATTAAAGCTGGTGTTAGCGCAAAGTTAGTGCAAAATTCATGTTTCTATTGTAGACAGTTGACTTATTTTGTTAGCTAGAAGAGCACACATTAGGCAGTTTTTTAAAAACGAACATAGAAACATTAGGTTTGTTAGAAATCAGTAATGCTGGTTAGTGTGGACAGCTACACTAAAACCTTTTAAAACACTGCCTGCTTGTGCTAAAAGTTTTCATTAAAGGATCTGACAAAAAGTACTTTTAATAAGATATATATTACAAAAGTTCAATAAACCTTCACTATAATGCCGGCTAGAGGGATGAAGATGATCTAGTAGTACATACCCATGCTACAGTATTGTGTAGACTCATCATAGTGTTGGCAAACTGATATACCTAACCTCATTGAGAGGTGATTAAGAGCTTGTTTTCCAATGGGAAAACCACAGCTGATGGATTCATATATTTGAAGTGGCACAGATTTTACTTCCTGATGCAGCCCTCCCATTTATCCAAGCTTGGGATTGGCACTAGGAGTACACAAGCTAGTGACCCCCTCAGGCTGGGTCTGTCTCCTCCCGGTCTCAAACCAGGGATCTTTCACATGTAAAGTAATTGTATTAACCACTACACCATGGAGCCATCACTTAATCAAACTGAGAAAAGTAAAAAAAAAAAAAAAAATGGGATGGTAGATGTTGTTTTATGTGCTAAAATGGGCAATTGTAGTCTGTTGCTAGGTGGTTGCTAATGCTGATGATGTCATGATATCTGATATAGATACAAACCATCAGGGGCCTAAAGATGTACCTGTGTGCCAAGTTTGGTTGCTCTTAGAAATTATTAACCTTTGAAGTCATCACCAAGGATTCTTGGATATTTGTCTTCACATCTTCACAAATGCATATCAAATTGAAATTTAAAAAATAGGGAGTTCTCAAGAATCCCCCACACCCACCCAACAAACTAATCTGAGGCTGAAGTCATGCACTGTGTGGAGGGAATTTTTAGCCGTGGGGGAGGTTTGCAGTCTTGGACTGCTCTTATAATGAGTGAATCAGAGTCATTGGAAGGGAATCAGAGGCCAAAAACTGGGCTTTTTTTTTTAATCAGGTGTAAGAGTAAGTTAAAAACTCTCTAATCAGTGTAAATGATGTTACTGTATCGGCTTCCTCTGCCAGATTGATATGAACCAGCTGATTACGACTTAACAGTCACTTCTAATGTTGCTGCTATTTTACATGACAGTTTGAGTTAAATGAGGATCAAATGAAAGCAAGCTGGGGATGGTACATCAACAGATGCTCTCCTGCTCAGGTTTTATAGCTTGAGAGGCAACAGGGAAGATGGTACAAGGGACACTGGGACTTTCTGCTCCCTACCTGCTCCTGTAATGGACAATCACCAGGTTAAAGCGTGGAAATATTCCTGTTTGTGAACAAAGAGGAGCTCTGTACTTACTCCCCATTACAGCTCCTCATTTGAATTTCCTGCATTTGCCTGAACCTGATAAACACTCGTCTCACACATGTCACAGGTTCAGGTTTCAGCCAGGGCCCCGTGTGCTTGGCGAGCAGAGCAGAGCAAGTCGCTTCTCCGATCCAAAGGAATGTAAATAGAAATGGTTACTGGAGCCTAATGTTTGGGCTTGGCCTCCTTGGGACGGGGTGCAGCTAAAAGTGTTGACGAGGATGCAGCAGTGCTCTTGTAAATGAGGATCAAGTGTGTATGTGTGTGACATTTTGATTTCAATTAGAGTTGTCCTATGCTGTGTGTAAGGAATACACAAACTTTTTCTCAACAGTAAATCCTGAGCGTGGAGTCTGAAGCTGGGGTGACCCATGGGCTCAGGTTCACATCAGATCTGCAGAAACCCATCATGTCTGTGAAATAAAAAAAAAACAAACTCGCAGAGAAAATGTTCATTTTTCCACCCTGAATATCAAGAAGCTTCACATATCATGTGTTTTTATTCAGATCAAGGCAATATTTACTGGGATCTGATTTGAATTATTTTCTAGTTCTAGTGTCAATTATTTGGGTTTTGAATAGGGATGGGCTGATTATTGGGGCTGATATTGATCATTTTACTGATTATTGGTGTCGTTATTTTTATTTAAGCAATTCTGTTAAAATAATTAAATTTAATAATATGCAGATTTGGCTCTGATGTCCTGGCCTCTCTCTTCACCTTTCATTTCACTCACCATTCTGTGGGGTAGAACAATGTCCTGCCTACAGAACTATCTGATAGGCTTTCACTTGTGACACATAACGAATCATGTCACAAGTAAAAGCCTATCACCGCTGAGTATAGACTAGTGTATTCACAGTCTGAAGCAGCTCCGGTGAGCTAGGAGAGCTGCGATTCAAAGATAAGTCAGTAGATATCGCTGAAGCTGCAAACACCATCAGTCTTCATAGTTTCCCATTTACATTAATGCTCTAATAATATTATTATTATACTATTTCGTAGTAACGTGCAGTGAAACATAGGCTAAGCCTAAAGCTAACAGTGACAAAGATAAACTTTAATAGTCTCCTCTAACTAATGGACATGTTTCTCTAGCAGAGACACCCAACTTGCAAAAAGTGAACAAAGTCCAAGCCATCGGCACAAACTAGGAACAAAGGTCACAGCAGCTAAGCTGACCCTAATGGAAAAAGTGCAACGTTGCTACCTGAAAACAGTCACCATAACAGCTGATACTTTAAGATATGTTTTTAGTGGGTGATAAAAGTGAAAGAACAGTTATGGACTGAGAAAACAGAATAACAAACATAACAGCAGGAGAAGAGGAACAGGGCTGTTTCTCAGTAAACAGAAGGGGGTCATGTGACGCTCTGAGGCTGTCACTTCTGCTGCTCCTGTTTTTATTTTGTTTTATTTAAAAGGGGGCAGTGCACATTATTTAATATGAACACTTAGCTGCATCACATAAAAGTGACGGGTTTAGTCACAGAGGCTTATTTTCATCTGTTAGCAGGAAATGGAAATTGCTTGCTTGAAATCAAAATGGCTGATGCCCTAATGTGCCTTGTGGGACTATAACGCCTAATACTCACAGAAAGGTGTTTTTACTACAGTGAAACTGAACACACTTTATATTAAAATCACAACGGAAATATCTTGAAGAAAAATGTTTACCCCACAAAATTTACATTTTAGAGCTGCTGCTCCAGATGGCCTCAGAACTACAGGGCATTCACAATTATATTTTCTCTTGTTGTAGTTTTTTATTAAAAAAAAAAGAAAAAATCTGCCGTAGGACTATAATACATATAACCTGCCACGTTGCTATCCTGTGTATATTTACAATTGCACTGTCATTGATGTTTGGGTTGCAGCATATGAGCACAGAAACATCCCTGCTGCAGCTATTCTAGTTCAGAGGACATTGACTTAAATATCTGCAAAGATGTAGGCTTTTGTGTTTGTTAATTAGCAAGTGTGAGCATACTAATAAATGGTAACTCCAGTAAGCAACAGTTAGTCCAGATTTTGGTTCTGCTCCATGAGGTCTCACATTGTTGTGGCATCTTGGTGAAGCTGTACAGCAGGGGTGTCAAACTCATTTCACTTCATTTAATTACAGGAGCCACACACAGCTCAGTTTGTAGCTTATCTGGCTAAAGGACTGATGAGCTCATGCCATGGCGAGGTGTCTGTTGACCTGTCCACAATTCACAAGAATCGCTACAATATTGGTCAGAATTTAACCAAACTTACAGTCAATGATCACCTGATGGATCTTCAAACAAACTGTGCTCATATTTGTTGCTTTATGGGCAATAACCTGTGGACTGTGATGGATCATGAGCTGGACGAGCTGTTATGTCATTGACATTCTGATTCCACATTATCTAGAAATTCTACTGTAGTACATCAAAGAAACCCATCAGCATGGCTCCTTGGGCCTAACCACTCTCTAAGAAATAGATTGGTTAGTCATTAACAGGACTCATCACTTGAAATTCTGTTATTTAATGGCTTATCTATAGATAAAAAATGGGAAACTTTGTTTTTAATGGAGTACTGACAGTAAATCACTTACTTTGTTGTAGAATGACAGACTGTGGGTGATAACCTTGACTATAAAACCAACGATGAGCCAAACATCCGGCTCAAATGAAATGAACAATTCAGACTCTGTGGACATGATCGATTCTTAAGGACAAAATACAGGTAAAAGTTCAAAATGCACACCCTCCTCCTTTTTTGCAAGTGCCAGTGCACCCAGTTGGATCCTTTGGTGGGCTGCATGCTGGACATCGTAGCTATGCAGCTTTCTAAAGTCACTTCACTCTGTCTTTTCCCAACATGTTAGTTGGGAGATCAGCTCTGGAGCACCATCACGTAGTATGTTTTTCTGAATAATCCCCGGCTGCTGTGGGTCACTTCAGGCATTGCAGTCCATGAGGGGAAGGCACTGATGCTGTCCTTTTGATTTGCCCTCCCTGCAGTAGCACACAGTGTCTTTATGGCAGAGCTGTATGCACTAAGTGAATATCTCAGGGTGTTTTTATATTCCCTGTTGATCTTCCATTTTCATGAATAACATATACAGAGCTTGTCTTTATTTTTTTTCAGCATGGAAAGGCTTTGAAAACACATTTAGAAGATCGCGGGAAGCTAAAGCTCTCCATGGAAACAAGACTGATGAAAATCTTTGCTGTTAGAGGATCTCTAACCCAGACAGACTTACAACACTTATTTAGTACCTAAATGCATGACTGGTAAATGATGGATTAACTTGCTAAAAACTGTGGATTTCAAGCCAAACTACTATTTAATATTCACAGGCAACTGTTCTATAATGACATGCTAGCTTTGAGTTTGCACAGTTTTTTAAGAACTTTTTGAAGGCTGTAGTCGTCTTTTGCTTTGGTTGTTTCTCGTCTTTGTACAGTAGCGTCTAATGTCACTGCTCACACATTTTACTGCCCTGTCTGTTAATGTGTTTGTTTTCTATTTTTATTGTTTAATGGTGGCAAACAGCTTCGAGATGCATTACTGCCACCTTTTCACAGGTCATTACATCATACCAGGTGCTAGTAAACACAATGGAAACAAGAAGCACTCCGAGAGTGCAAACATCCACCAAGGCAGCTCCCTTAAAAGTATTTACTTTTAACGGAATAGTATTTTCTATATATTCATTTTATTTTCTTTGTTCTTTTTAAATGTACTTTAAGAAGTTTGTAGTGCAGTAAAAATCAGATAAGGGCAGCATGACAGATGTTTACCTTGATTACACAAACATTATATAGGCGTAGGTAATAATAGGTATTGATTTGTAAATAACTGGACATGAATAACTCGAGCTTATTATATAATATTATACTACAGTATATTTCTAATTAACTAGGCAGCTCATTCTCTTTCTCTTGACTATTTTCTTTAAAGATAAAACACATTTTGGGGTCAACTTGAAAGAAAAGCAAATGTGAAATGTAAAAGTGAGGTCAGAGGTCAAATGTGACATGATATTTGGATGCAAACTATAATGGCGATATTCAAAATCACCATGTACCGGTATAATTTTCTAAATGTTAAAAAAACAAAGGCAGTAGAATCTGAAGCAAAGTTTTAAAGATAAAACATTTTATGAAAGTTTGACCTTATTTGACCTTGAAGAAGAGGTCAGAGGTCCAAAGTAACGTGATATTTAGAATCTCCATATATCATTCCCTATATGCCTATATGTTGTCAATACAAACAATGGCAGTAAGAAACATAGTTTTAAATAGCTCTATATAGCATTATTAGAACTTTGACCTTCAGATCAATCTATTGATCTTGAAGGAGAGGTCAGAGGTCAAATGTGACATATTTAAAATCTTTATACGGTACTTTCTATATGTTGACAATACACACCACACTTGTAAGAATTATGGGTTCTGCAGCTTTTTGTCAATTTTTGACCAATAAATCACAGAGTTGACCTTAAAGACCTTGGTGGATGAACGCCAAATTTTAATGGATTTGTAACATGACCCCACTCTACACCCCTACAAAGTTTAATCAGAATTCATTCAAAACGTTTCAAGGTATCATATTTCCAGATAAAATGACATGCAGGCAACATAACGTCCTTGGCGGAGGTAAATATAATATTGTAAGGCAATAAATTATTCATTTAAAAACCTAGCAATGAAGGTCTTATTTTGTTTTTGATCTTGTAGGAATCTCACTGTCACTGGAACATATGAATAGTGAAATATCTCTGCGTCTCTTAAAGCTAGAAGTTTCCTGTTTTTCCTTGAAGAGTGCAGGTCAGACTAGGGGTTTAGTGCTTTTATCCTGAAAAATATAATGTTCATAACTTGATTGTGCATTATGGAGCTGAGATTATACATTTTTTCACTAATAATGGTAAAATTTAAACCTCACAGTCAAACAGTAAATTCAGATTGTACTTTATGACTATACATGACAGCAATAACCAGCTTCATCTTTAGTTAGTTTCTCCTCCAGTGGAGGAATTTAAACTCCACTGTGGGACTACAGGATGGTAGTCCTTGTTCTGCTCTGTAGCCTCAGTGAGCTGCAGAGTTAGAGTAGAAGAAGAACTGGCATCGTCCATGAATGAGTTCATCTGACTGTGGGACGAGAGACTCTTTTTGGAAGCAGCTGAAAGACCGCCACATCAGCGACCTCAGTATTCTGGTCCATAAAGGGACCTAACATATAAGATGCCACTATGCTGCTGCAGTTCAAGAAATATCTAATAATGGAAACGTAATTATTTACAAAGATCGAACACAGACAAGGGAGATGGGCGCAATAACCAGATTTAATGTTCTTCAATAATGCATGGCTACAGTAGAGACCACAGATTCAGCCTGTTTTTAAAGACTGATAACATAACTTAATATTTGGCTTCTATGGCCTCTGCAATTCAAACAGATTTTTTTTTTTTTTTAATCCTGAAATTTGTTAATGTCCTTCTAAAATAGGATTTAGACCACAGCCACGCTCTTTATTTCTTTTGACAGAGGAACTGCATACTGGACCCGTGTAATCACATAAATTATGAATTGAAACTAATATTTAATGATAACTACATAGCATATTGTTTACTTGACCTGCTGCCAGCTTTGATCATCAGACTCCTGTCTGATCTCATGTATTGGCCTTGCTGCAGAAGCTTCTTGTCCTCAGTGTAACTTAACAGGGCTGTTGAGGTAAAACTGTGAAACCTGAGTAGAGACTTTCCTACCACCATCAGCTCCATCTTCTCTTATTTCAGCTCATCCTTCGCCCTTATTTCACCAAGCGAGAGAGCCCAGCTCATCCTACATTACAAACCTCAGAAAGTAACCTTGCTTTAGAGCCCTGATGATGACAGAATCCAGTCGGAGCTGGCGTCTTTCTTTGGCTTTGCTAGGCTGAAATGAATATCTCATCATCTGAGACAGAGTTTTCTTTCTTTCTTTTTTTTTACTTTTTCCAGAGAGTCCCTGAGGACATCTCTTCTCCCGAGCTGTTTGATGTGCTCTGAAAACAGAAACCCTGCAGCACTCTGGATGTTTGAATTGTGGTAGCTGCCAGTCAGTTTATTTCTGCCAGCACCAGGACTTGTTTACCAAACCCTGCATGGACTTTCATCACAGTGCTGTTAGCTTACATTTACACTCAATTCCTCAGTGACAGGTATCAAAAGCTAGACCTTTCCCCTTTAAGTATTTTTTAATTCGCTATTTAACTATTTAATGTGTGTTGAAATGTGAGTATGAACTGCTGTGGCACTATTCACCAGCTTAGTGTGATTGAACTGAACTGAATTTTGCTCTGATGTTTGGTTTGGATGATCTCCAGTGTTTCTGTGGGCATCCAGGGTATATTAATGGTGTCTCAAGTGCGTCTGGCGACTCATTTTATTCTTAATTTGCATAAGTGGTCAGTTTTCAAGTGGACAATTCCCTCGCTCTTATTTTGAAAGTTCCACTGACCAGCTAGCCCCTGGCAGGACCTCTCTGGAGTCTATTCAATTCAATTCAATTTTATTTATATAGCGCCAAATCACAACAAAAGTCGCCTCAAGGTGCTTTATATTGTAAGGTAAAGACCCTACAATAATACAGAGAAAACCCTAACAATCAAACGACCCCCTATGAGAAAGCACCTGGCAACAGTGGGAAGGAAAAACTCCCTTTTAACAGGAAGAAACCTCCGGCGGAACCAGGCTCAGGGAGGGGCAGCCATCCGCCACGACCGGTTGGGGGTGAGGGGAGAAAGACAATTGTCGAGACGATTGGTAGTGGGCGGTTTAACTGCTGGCTGGTATTTTGTCCTGAACTATAGTTAATATTTAACAGTTTAACTTTTTTAAAACGGTGATGCTTAATCTCTGAATAGCAATAAATTAATGTATGGATGTTACCACCTGTGGAAAACCATTAAAGTTGGAGCAGTCCCAAAGGTCGTAGAGCAGTAATTAACAACAGTAAGTCCCACTGAAAGTAGTGAAAAGGAAAAGATGGGCAGTGAGGAAGGGTTGAACATGTCAGATTTATATTAAAAAAAAAAAAAAAAAAAAAAAAAAAGGAGAGGAAGGGGGGAGAGGGGGAGAGAGGGGGGGGGGGAGAGGGGTTTTTTTTTTTTTTTTGGATTT
>VUQS01031262.1:0-27037 GCA_015108495.1 Heterochromis multidens | reverse complement strand
CCTAAAGGGTCAGGAATTGATTGGTAACAGTTTGAGTTTGGGTTGAATAATTGAATCATTTTAATATCAAACAGCAAATGCTCTCCTGTTCCAGAATCACAAGTTCAAAGTAATATTTAAGCTTTGACTACTGCAATTTTCTCCTGCATCTTACTTCTGTATTTAAGAGGAACACTTTTTACTTTAAAGTTTTTGTTTCTGTTCAATTAAAACAAACACTCTTTTAGTGATATACTGGGGTGCAAAAGGATGTAAGAACCTAAACTGCAAATGAAAGAGCTAGTGAGAAGAGGTTTGTTTTTAGTTGGGGTTTGAATGCTCTTATTGTGGTACATCACCTTAACTGCAGGGGGAAGCCGTTGCACCGTTTCAGAGCTTCAGCTGAGAGAGCCAGTTGGGAACTGGGAATACTAAAATCTGCTGGTCGATGAACAGATGGATAAATAACATGCATTTATATGTGAGGAACAATATTCCAATACTAAACCTAAAAGTAATTAACTGATTACTGATTAACCAACTTGTTGATCATCCTAACACTTTGTAAAACTGATTAAATATTTCTTGATTTCAGGAAATGTTCAAATTTCCCTTTGTGTATTAATTGATTGTAACAAATTGATTTGACACAGTGTTTTAAATTTTAAGCTCTGGATGGCTCCGATTGAGATTTCTCACTAGTTTCTGATGCTTTAAAACCAACAATTAAATGATTGATTAAAAACTCAGAAATTAATCTATAATAAAAACAAAAAGAAATAATTAGTCGCAGTCTTGTGTAAAATAATTGTTTCATTAAGAAACATAAAGCGTTGGCTTTGTAGCTTCCATTTGTAATCTGAATAGTACTGACCAATCATGTCTGACTGGGCTTTGGCTGCATGCAGGTGAGTAGTTTGTGCAAACAGACATTGGCTGAAATAATGTCTTAAAAACATTAGGTCTTCTGTGATGTTGATTTATCGTTTTAAATTTTATCTGCTTCTATGGTTGGACTATAAACATTGACAGGAAGTCTTGGCCTGCTTATCAGGTATCCATTATCCAAATATCTGCTGGCTTCAGCCCCAAAACATTAGCTGTTACCCCAAAGCCGAAGTCCACTTTTACTTTAGCGGAGTGTTTGTACTTCTACTCAAGGACTCTAAATCTTTCTCTACGACTGGAAAGGCTCTGCTCTTTTTCGTTATTTTAAATCTCTGCAAATTAATAAGTTTTGGGCTGATATTTGGACTGGACTTGAGGGAAATTTGGCTTGATTTAGTTCTGACACTTTTATGGGTTAAATCTGTGTTTTGAGGCATTTTTGACTTCGCAATTAGCTTCAGGGATTCAGGGATGGCTTTTCCAGCTTCGACCAATGGGGAGACAAATCTGCACAGATGCAGAGAAAACACAAACCTGCATATGTCAAATATCTGTCTAATCTTTTAATTTTAAGGACAGCATATAACTGTAACTGTTTGTGGTAGTGCTGTATTTGACGGCAAAAGCAGATTTTTAGTCTCCCAAGTTTTAGCTAACAGTCATAGCAGCCAAAAAATGCTCATAGACATGAATTTACATGTGTTATACAATGAGTCTGCAGATGTAATCAAGGTTAATCACACACAATCGTGATTAATGATTAGGTTATATTTAGATTAGATATGGATTGTTATATAGAAGAGAGCATGTGAAGGTTTTAATATAGACAGTTGAAAGTAAATCAGCTTTTATTTGGTGCAAAATGTTTAACCCATGGGCTGTTATTCGTCTACCGCTCTGTAGTTGCAACCCCTTATAATTACCCAGAATTTTTTAAAGTAAAGATTAGAGGAAATTATAACTCAAAAATAACAAAATATTTTTCTGTCAATTATCTCAAGAGGGTTAGAAACAAATGATTGCAAAGACCGATCAATCAGTTCTAATAATCGTGACAGTTTCTTAATTTTCATGGGAAGCTTGTAAATTATTTTACTACCTTACAAAGCAGGCTTCACACCTTCCATGATTTGCAGCTGCGAGGGAAGGAACGTATCATTTATCGTGTCTTGGCTCTGCGTTTCTGTAGTGCGTTTGGAAGTCTGGCTCTCTCTCGTCTATTTTGGTGCAGGCAGATTTTTGGGGAAGGTTAAAAGTGTGCGTGGTCTGAAAAAGATGGAAGAGGTAATATTCACATTCACGTTCATCTCCTCCCGCACCATTAAAACCCCTACACATGAACACAAACACGCACTCTTCTACCCACCCAGTAGATTTCTCGTTATATCAATTTTTCACAGGGATGCCCACGCGGTCCCAATAATCAGTGGCCTCCAGTCTGCTGCTTCTTCCACCTACAGTTTCCTGCGGGGGCAGCAGTACTGTACAGATACCGCACCAAACCTCTGTCTTTGTCTGAGTGCAGGAGGGAGGGTATTATCTATTTTTCATTTTTTGACTGGGTGTTTGCAGCTTCATCATAAATTACTGGGAGGATGGAGCAATAGCTTTACCTTTTATTATTATTATTATCATTGTAACTTGGACAAGTGCACCTCCATCACTGCATTGTTCAGCTTGTGTGTGTGTGTGTGTGTGTGTGTGTGTGTGTGTGTGTGTTTGCTACCCTGTGTATAAGATCCTCATCTATCCTGTCTTGATGGTGATACATTATTAAAAGCTGCCTGCCTGAAGCTCCAGTTAGTGCTGTTTTTTTTTTTTATTAACACTTACCTGCCCTTGTGCTGTCACTTCCATTCAACATGCTGCTCATGCTGCACATAAACAGCTCGACTCCTGCCTCCCTTCATCCACATCCCTTCCACCTTGTTGCCCCCACTTCGTGGGATGTTTAGCAGACAGCAGCTGATCTCCAGGCTGCAGAGAGAGAGGGAGAGAGGGCAGGATGAAGTTCAGTGCTTTGTTTTATACCGAGTGTTTTAGTAACCCCAAACCCCTCTACAATCACACTTCCAAAAAACAGTTGGCATGTAGCATAAAATGTAAACACAAACAGAAAAGAATGATTTTAAACATAATATTTGATTTAAAATGACACAAAGACAACATATCAAATGTTGAAAGAGAGAAATTCAATAGTTTTTGGAAAAGTATATATTAATTATTATTATTTTTTTAAGCAACAACATGTGAAGCAAATTTGGGATGGAGTGACAAAAGACCAGAAAAGTTGTGGAGTGGAACATGTCGCAGATAATTCAGCTTATTTGCAACATGATTGTATGAAGGCGCCTTGCAGGAGTAAAAAGGGGAAGGTTTTGCCATTGTGACTCTGACTTTGTAGGCAAACGGTTAAAAGATAACATTTCTCCAAGTAATATTGCCAAGTATCTGTGGTAAACAATATAACTGAAAGACTCACAAAATCAGAAGAAATCTCTGTAAGGGACAAGGCTGTGACCTGCAGGCCCTCAGGTGGTTTTGCATTACTAACCTGATTCTGCAGCACTCTGAAAAACCAGTGACACAGGTTGTAGCTGCTTCCACGCATGCAATAAAAGGTTACTATGTGAAGAGAAAGAATAACAAGGAAAAAAAGACCCAGAAACACAATTGCCCTCCCTGGGCCCAGGCTCACTTGCATATCTGTGAATGCACCATTAATGCTGAAGGATTTGGAGCAACACGTTCTGCCATTCAGATGACGTGTTTTTCAGAAAAGGCCTTGTTTATTGCAGCAAGACAGTGACATTTTGCACATATCACAGCATCCATAGTAAGAGTTTGTGTCCTTAACTGTCCAGCCTGCAGCCCAGATCCACCCTGAGTTATTAAGCAGTCAGAAATCTGTAACAAGCAAGAATGGGGCAACATTTCTGTTGCAGAACTACAGTGAGTCATCTCTTTGGTTTCTGAATGCTTACAGAGGCTGCTTTTAAAGAAAAAATGGTCTCATTCTTTAAATGTATAACTGGCATCAAATTCAAGCTGTGCCTCTTAACATTTTTATAAATGTGTAATTTTTGTACTTTGTCATAAATATAGGCTTTAAATGATTTGCAGATCATTGTATTCTTTTTTTCTTTAGTGTTTACACAGTAACACAATTTCTTTGGAAACAGTGTTGCCCTCTTGCTGTGTCTCAAGCATCTGAGGCATAGTTTTTACAGAGTTTCAGTACATTTATCAAAATGATACTGAAACATGTTTTCTCTGCAGAAAAAGGCAGAAGAGATGCTAAGAAAATGAAAAGTTTCTGAAATGATAAATGTTTAAACACAGGTAGTCAAACTGAGTACTTATTAAAACTATCACCAGAATATTTTTTATTTACAATCACCAATTAAAAAAAAAGATTAATTAATTTAACGACAACAATTTATAATTAAAAAGAAAACATTTCAGCACTTATCTTTTCTTTTTAACTTAGCTTGAGAAAATTGAGAAAAAGAGATGTTTATAAGCAATATCATGCAATATAGTTGAAAGTTTAATTTTAGATCATGACCTTCCAAGACTCAACGCCAACAGAGAAAACTGAACCTTCTTCAAGTATAAGTATAAACTAAGAATCTGACCAGAAATTTGATCTCAGAAATCAAATGAAAAACACATTACAGAAACTTTAACCTGCATTCCTGAGTGTCTATACCCTCTTCCTCTTCATCAGTGTTTCGTTTTCTCGTCATTCTGTCTGTCTCTGTGCTATTGTGTTGATTAGATTTGATAAAGTGAGAGAGCTAATGCGAGGAAGGAGCGGGAGTGGCAGCCTCTTCACTCTGAGCTGACTGGTGATGATGATTGACTGCAGGGTAATGGGACACTCTCAGTGTGATGGGGATTCCTCTGCTCTTCCTCATTGTCTGTTCGGTCACTCAGGGAGCACACCCTGTACTTCCTTTGAGTCTTTCAGTCTCAGTTCCGCTTTCAGATTGGTTCACCTCGCTCGAGGCCGCCGGCAGTCTGTTTGCAGGGGCGTTTCCATGAAAATAAAGAATGTGTCACACGCTGACAACAGCCCTTATGGTCACTTATTGCGTTGGTCAGCTGCTGAGGACAGCAAAAACTGTCTCCCCACAGGCCACAGGAAGCTGAGATAAGATCGACAGACTTCCTTTAAAGGTGACAGCGAGTACTGCACAGCTCATCCATCTGCCAGCTGTTGTTATGAGTATTACACAAGGGGATGTCCATGTTTAATAATAGCATTATTGTCAAATGAAGCCATTCAATGAGCGATCTGGATTCCGTAGAAGAGAAAATATTGTTGCTTCTACATCTGTCATATAAAACTATAATTACATGAAAGAACAAACTGAGTGTTCATCAGAGTTAAAATGACTCTGTATTTGGCTACTGGCTGCTTTACTTCCTACAGCTGGTGCAACTGGCATGATGTCAACCTTTCTGTCTATTAATCCTCCTCTAATCAGAGGGAACAAAATTAAAAGACTGTAAAGAGAAGCTATGTACAACAGGGCTGCAACTAAAGACTAATTTCAATAATCTGCTAAATACTTTATTTTATTCTCTTTTTATTCTTAAAATGCAAATAAAAGAATTAAAAATTACATTTATGTTTCTAATTTCTCCTTAAAAACTGTTCAAAACCCCAAATTGTTGGAAATGGTATCAAATAAGACACGACTGAGAGCAGATTTAAAAATATAAAATTGGGGGGAAATAATAACTAAGCTGTGGTTTATGTCAATTATGTAATCAATTAAAGGACGGAGTAGCTTTGATTTCTACCATATGTGCCTGTTTTGTCTCTCACTGAGTCCTAACAATTCTTTTTGTAAATACTATTTGCCAATATTGGCAATTAACTGATTGCTTGGCCCCTGGAGTTCCCTGAGCCATATGTGAAGCTGTCAGATTTCCTTCTTTGTCCAACAAAACAAACTAACACTGTATGTTACGTAAGACAAACGAAAGCAGGAACATTATCTAAACAACAAATGTCTTACCCAAACAGTTACCCAAATAGGTGTTTCAGTTTTCAAGCAGGATTGCAATAAATTATTATTTTCATTATGAAGTAATTTACCTTTTTTTTAAAAAATTATTTAGTTCATGATTTGGTCTGTAAAATTTGAGAAAGCAAGGTGGCTTCCTCAAATCGCTCTTTAAACAAAACAAAGAAAACCAGCTGGAACCAGGGAATGTGTAGTACAGTATGTTCCTTAAAAAAAATTACTTAATTAGTTGATCATTTATTCATAATTATCACCATCTATTGCCCATTTTTATAGAGTTGGAAAATGTCCTCGTCAGTGAGTGAGTGTATGCATCAGCCAGTGTGAGGGTGTCTTTGATGTGTGTTTGATGGTAGCGTGTGTGAGAGTGTTTGCACAGACCCGGGTGGGTACAGCAGGCTGGTGGAGGTGCTCGAGTTACATAATCTCAAACTCCCTCCCGCACAGTGACAGCAAAGAGGGGGGCAGCTGCTGAATCCCATCTTGTCATCTCTTCTCTCCTTCTCCTCTTCCTCTCCTCATCTCCTCTCCTCTCTCTGGCTTGAACCGCCATCCTTCTGCTTCCTGCTGTCATCCACACATCAGCTTCAGGCACTTCAGTCCACCTGTCTTAACCGAACTATCACGGACACAACGCCGACCTTTCCACACAATTTGTTCTAATTTATTTTCTAAGACGTGATTAAAAAGGCAGCTCAAACTGTGGTCCAGTAGCATTTTCCAGGCTTCTCGTTGGTGTTCTGGTGTGGTGTTGTGCATACTGATGACACTTCAAACCCTCACAGATGCTGTTTTTGTGAAAAACAATCCCCCCTCCTCCTATACACACATCTTTGATGCTAACAGGGGAAGCTGAAGCCAAACTGTTCGGGCCATCTGAAACACGTGAATTCTGTGCATATGGCTGCCATGAAATGCTGCCACTATGCTGTTGATGGCCGCCATTTGGCTTAGCGAGGCTCAGCAGGGAAGGCTGTTGAGTAAAATATGAATGTTTTACAAGCTGGCAGTGATGGGAGGAGGGTGTATGAGCCTGGTGGTTATTTGTTGGCCAACAGGCAGAGGGACTCTCAGCAGGAATCCAGTGCCAGGGAGATGCAGTTGTTGTCATTGTTGGTTGATGTAGGCTGAAATGTAATATTATTCATTAGAAGGGCAGGGGTCTAGTTTGACATAGGACTTTTTTTTTTGTTTTGTTTTTTTTTTTTTAGAAGTTTGAGCTCTGGCTCATTAGCATGTTTAGATCTGCAGCTCAACGCCTTAATGGCGTTTGGATGGGCTTCCTCTCCTACTGAACTGCGCCCTGGCCATAACTGAGGGGTTCTAAACTCACATCAGGTGGGTGCTGGGATTGAAAAGTGTGCACGTTTCCTGTGCAGTTACGTCATCTTCGCCTTCAGGGCAAAGGTAATCACATTTCCCACTCATCATAGACAGCACAGAGAGAGGAGTGAGCTGGAAGATGCCGAACAGGGGGAGCATTAAAGATTCGTGGTTGTCATGACAGCAACCAGAGAGGAGACTGACTCCCTCGCCCACAAACCCCAGCCTAATTGACATGCACCCGCCCACTCAGGCCGCTCCCAGCCTGATCATATCCTGAGATATCACGTTGTATAGATCAAAGATCATGAGTCGGCACCCTTGAGACCGAGGGCGAACCTCGATCTGCATTTCGTTGCTGTCCTGTTGTTTTATTTCTCTGCTCAAATACCCACGATTGTTGGAGAAGAAGCTCAACAGCACAACCTGTACATCTCTTTTTAAAACCATCAGCTGCATATCAGTCTCTTTTGTGATTTGAGTAAGATGAAATATCCCCACCACGTGTTTAAGTTACGTATCGATCCATAGTCCACTAAATTATTAAAGCCTCTTGCTTACAGTACAGTCTGCTTAAGCTCACCAAACTCCCAGGGCAGCAACTCAATGTGCTTTGCAAGGCGATGATCATTTTTTTGTGTTGTTTAATGGTTGGAAGGAGCCAAAAGAACTGCACTATGTACAGCACAGTGTTTTTAAGAAGGAGTTTAAGCATCCAACAAATAGGTTTTTTTTTATGCTTTGTTTAAAACCACACTTGTAAGCAGCTGAGCTATAAGTGGCTCTGTCTAACTTTAATGTCCTCAAACTGTGTTTTTTTTCTCTCGCTGCCTTCAAATTTTGTGGTCATGTTCCACAATGCAGTGCTCTGCTTTTCATCACAACATTTGTGTGGATTCTTTTTTGTTGTTTTCCTGCGGTTACGGAACAATTACACCAATTTTAGATGGCACTGGGATGGTCCTGAAGCTCCAAAGTGAAATATGTAACCATCACCCACACCACCTCAGCAACCCCAGCAGGCATAATGAGGGAAATATGAACAACCCCATAATCATTCCCTGCTGGCTTAATAATTCGGGCACTCTGGGTGGAATATTTTTCTTGTCCTTATTGAGGGTAATGCTGCCTCGCCCCTTTCCATTCACCCGGGCTGGAGTTTCCTGGTCTTTTCCATGCTTCAGAGCTCAACTTCATGGGTGTAATTCAACACAAGGGGTCTTGTTTGCGGCTTGTTATGTAAGAAGAAGAATCTGATCTATGATGGCTTACACTCTGCTCTCCTAACATACACAACCACTAATAAGATTTTTGGTGGTCAGTAATCACTTACGCCCTGGTTTGCCAGTGCGCTCTAATACAAGACATATGTATGTCACGCTGTGAAAACTATGAAGCATATGCTCTCGGAAGTCTACCTTCGAATCTCCTGACCACTAAAATAAGCATTTATTATCTCAGATTGGTTTGCAGCAGCACAGCTATTTACTTGATGAAGCTGAGAGGTTGATCCTCAGTAGCCATGACTCTGAGGGAAGCTTCGGGATCCTCTCCGTTTGGAGAAATACCGTGCCGCCTTTGTTGGCAGGAAAACACAGCGATTCCTTTGCCTCTGGATGCCAAGGGTGTTCACGCGGTCATTTATATGTAAACAAACGAGACACACAAACGCATACCTCTTTTTGCTCCCTCTGTCTACTTTTTTGTCAAAGATGTGCACATAAACAAACACTCTAAACTCTCCTCACGTGCCTTGGTTGCTGTGTTTCTGCTGGCAGGGTGCCTTTGTTTTGCTCTACAGCAGCGCAGGGGTGGGGACGCATTATGTAATTCACGGCGTGTGCCTGGGATATAGAGAGAAATAGGGAGAGAGGGAGGGAGAAGGGTGTGACTATAGTAACACAAACACACAGAGATGATGACATAATCCCTGACCTCCTCTGTGGCCTGCTTGTGTCCTCCCCTCCTCAGAGTATTCCCGGCAATGCACTGTAAATTTGGGAACCACAGAGGAACATCCTCTCTCACCCTCCATTAACATTTGTGCAAAATTACTCCCACTGGTCCTCAAGGACTCAGCTTGTACTCAAATGTCAGAAGCAGGGCATAGAAGCCTCTGTGGGTTTGTTTTTCCATCCAGTTTCCATGGATGATCTGGGAAGGCAGGAACATGCTACAGTAGTGCCAGGCTTCTCTGGTATTGTGTGCTGCATGCACACTTTTACCTTCACTTGTAGAAGGCTGCAAAAAAAAAAAAAAAAAAGCAAATTACTGCACTACTCTGTAAACAAAGCTGTCAAAACAGCTCAGAATATGTTTTGCATAATAGAAAGTGAGGAGAAAATTTCAGAAGGAAAAAGAGCGGCTAACGGTCCATCAGATTTTCTGAAAGTAATGAGTTTGCACTTTCACATGTATTTTTTTTTATTGTTGGTTTTAATGAATAAAATATGTCTGGCTTAAACTAAAAAAGTGAGAAAGTCACAGTTCTGAACATAAATTAAAAATAATGAGTGCTGGACACATACTTTCACATTCTGTATGCTTGCTCCCTCCCACAGCCGGTGGCAGTGACCCTGCAGGAGCAGGAAACCAGAGGATTTAACTCATCTCTTTGCCTCTATTCCACTGTGTATAACCCACTCACACCACAATGAGCCAGTCTATATAATTAATATTGATTACAGTACTGTGTCACCTCCCACACATCCATACGGGTCATACAAAAACAGGTTCTTAACCTGCTGGATGTGGGTGATGTGCTGTGACATATAGAAACCTGAGTGGAATAATCCCCCCCCCATCGAGGGGCGTAAACTGCAGTTGAATATGCAAATTGATCTGTGGGTTAGAGCTCACACTGTGATAATGACAATGAACCCACCTTATAGACTTGTTTGCAAACTTAATCTGTGTATCAAACACCCTCTTGCTGCTCTTTTTTCTAAAAGTGGGTGTGCCTGCATGATTATGTTTTTGTGTGTGCCCCCTTCATATGATTACAGTAGTTTCCATAATGGAATAGTGCACACTCTCTGCTATGGAAGAATGTCTGTTTTTCATTTGAAAGACCTTCATCCTGCTGCAGCCGTGTGGGAAGCATCCCCAGAATCATTAGTTCATTCTGCACTGCCTTCACTGTGGAGCGCGCTGCTCTGTGCTGAAAATGGTTTCTGTTCTTGTGTTGCAGATAAAATCGAGGAGGCACAGAAAGAGCTTAAAAACCCCAAAGGCTCACAGAAAGGTAAGAGATCTTTTATCAAAACTTTGCAATTTCTAGAGAACTGTGAGAGAAGCTTTCTCTTTCATTTTTAATGTAGAATATTTTCTCTTTCACCACCTCGGGGTTTAAAGGGGAATTAAATTGATAATTTAACCTAAAATAAAGCACAAGCAAAAAGTACAAAATAAATGCAAATCACTGATATGGAAAGGAAAGATTATGCGGTCACTGCAGTGAGGCACGGCAAGCACATTTCACCCAGAGGAAACCCAAAGTGCTTCAGGGTACAGGGGCAAAAGCACAGAGTAAAAACAACAGTGGTTTACTGTTATTAATATTATCAAATCCTGTATTGAAACAGGCAGCCTCATTGAGTTCAAGATCTCTTTTCCCATGAGAAACTTGTGGAGGGGAAAAAAGTTCACATTTTGACAGATTATACAAAGAAATGGATGTCTTTAGATTATGAAAAGAGATATTTGTGGTAGCAAAGTGTTTGAACCCAGTTCTTCCAAGTTTAATGTAAGAGGTGCAGCTAATGTTTGAAAGTCCTGCAACCTGACATTTTAAGTACTGTATTTAAAGGCAAAAAGAGAGCAGAGCAGAGGTAACTGAGCAGTTTTTGAAGTGCAGCCTGTGGTGCTGCTCCCTGCTAACTGTTAACAAGGACCATCCCACATTTTTATCGGACATACAGTGGTGAATGAGAAATGTACAATGATGTTATGACACGTAGAAGATAAACGTGATTTGTTTGTATTCAAAAATAAAACATTTACGTCAGTTTTCTTGAGGTGTTCCACATGGGTCTTAAAAGTGAGACTAGTATTGGTGTTTTTTTTTTATTTAGGTGTGTTTATTTGTTATTTTTGATGTATTTATCATGTCTTTTAAGCATGTAAGCAGATATTGGTGGCAGATGCAGTGCTCGGATGGTGAAACTACCTTTTAAAATAAAAGGTTGGCTGCTAATTGCAAGATTTTATATATGTGGTTGCACAAAACGTGTAATACTCTTCACCTGTGTCCCAATTTAATTTTAAGACTTATTTTAATAGCAATTAGATATTTACTACAAGTGTAGCAATCTGAAACCAAGACAGCAAACAGTGATACAAATAACTACAGTATCGTACCACAGTTCCATCTTCCCCTGATACCCCTGTAGAGCTGTTGATGCTCCTGGTTAAAACATGCCAGTCAAACTGGAGTAAACTAAAATTTTTAACCTTTTAATTTCCACCTGGTCTCCGGTGGCCTGTCTTGGATTGTGTGTGATTTTTACTTCTGCAGCAAATCTATGTAGAGCCTAGGATGTAGTCTACACATGTGTTGCCAGCATTTATACCTGTGTGGTGTGCCTGCATTGCTCTGCAATTTCACCACCAAAGCACTAGTTGGCAGTGAAGTTTCTCTCTTTGAGTTGATCTGTTCTCTTCCAGTCAATTTGAAAAATGGTAGCACAAGAAGTAGTAGCCAGAAATGCATAGAAGGAAACTAAACAAGCCAATCAGTCGTTGTCGGTTGAGTCGATCTGACGTGTAGTTATAGTTTTTGGGAGGTGCATGTCACGCTTAGGCGCAAATTACAGTGTAGGGTTTCAGAAGGGTTTGCAGCTATGGCGTACCCATGGTGTAGATTTAATGCAAAGTATAAATCCTACTTTAAAGTTAGAGTTGGGTTTTGCTTTAGCCACATGCTAAATAGGCTGTTACTAATGTCACTAATTAACTAGAAGATGTTAGATTTCAAATGAAGTCTTATATATTATAGCATTACAGTTTTTCTGTTAAAGGTTTTCCATTTGGGTGTCTCAAACAGGTATCCATGAAAAGGGGAAAACATTAACCAAACCCAACCCCTAACCTGCGATGGGCTGCCAGTGATCTGGTTGATGTTAACTAAGGATTAAACTGGAAATACATCAGAATAATGGAGTTTATTGTTTTTTGTTCGTGATCCAATCATGATCAATTGATGAGGCCTGTAATAAAAAAATTATTTCCTGTTTTTTGTTATTCATCCCCGCTAAAAAAAAAGAAAGAAGAAAAAAAAAAGAGGTATGAATCCAGTAATATGTTTTGAGAATTGTTACGCAAGGAGCGGAAGAGTGAGGAAGAGTGGGTCACCTACTAATCAGAAGGTCAGGGTTTGATCCACAGCTCCTGTAGTCCATGTATTGATGTTCTTTGGGCAAGATGGCATTTATGCGTGTGCGTAACGGGTAAAAACCGCTCAAAGGCATAGAATAATACGCTGTGTGAAAGGGTGAATATGGCTTGCACCCAAAAGCACTTTGAGTGCCCAGTAAGAGTAGAAAAGTGCTATACAAATACCAGTCCATTTACTATTTAATATTTCCTTTGTTTTGAGCTGTGTGCATAAATTCTCAGTAATCTTTTCATTATGGCCTGACTGAACATATGAAGAACAGTTTAGCTGTTGTGTAACTACATTCAAATAGAAAAGCCAGTTTGACGAAGCTGTGCCTGAGAATTAGCCCGCCGTGTATTGTCCTTTTAATGACATTCTGCTATCATGCAACCTTTGATTGAATCATCCACTGTAAATGGGATTGGGTGGTGACTCTAAACACAGTATAAATATCTCAGTCCACCTCTTAAAGTACAGCAGGTAGTTATATCACTGCCAGCAAGTCAAAGGGTAATCCCTTTGGCAACCATCCTTATAAAGAAATGTGTCAATTGCAGTCAGACTAGATAACTAAAGGATTGCCTTTATTTTACATTAAATATTTTATGTTAATGCAGTTATGGGAAAATAATTGTTTAGAGATGAGGGAAAGGTTAACAAAAAGTGCTGCTTTTATATCGATGACAGATGATGTTGTTTGTTTACGATGGAAAACTTGTGGTGAAGTCATGTCCCTTTCTGCAGACTCGTTTGAGTAGTTTGGATGAAGAAAGACTGCTTTTCCCATGTCTTCCAGCAGCACTTTGTACAAAGGTTCTTTATAAGGCATAAATTAGAAAAGGTTATTTGGGGTCTTGGGGTTTGTTTGGAGACCTTGTCACATTAATTGCATGCAGTTTTAAACCCTCTGTAGTTGCATGTTTGCATGGAGAATGGATTAACTTATGTAAAGAAAAGGCACTCCTCAATCTAATTATGCCGGAGCCCTTGAAGGAACCCTGGAGTCATCTTGGGAAATACCTACACAGGCCAGGAAACTGTGACACGCTGTGACACTGCTACTCTTATGCAACATGCTCATAAAAACACTTGCCTCAATCATTATTACAGGACACCACGGCATGGTAGCGCCCTTTTAAAAACAGTGCTGCTATTATTATAAGAATGTATTTCAGTAAGCATGCAGATGCAGTTTGTTATATTCTACTTATTTGTTCCATTTTCTGATCAGCCAAGCCTTCATAGGTCAACATTTCTTATCAGAAAGAGCAAGAAATGACTGTTTACTTACATAATGAAGCGTGGGCCTTCATGGTATTAGTCACACAGCAAACGAGTACGAGGGTGAAGTAACTACACTGTAGTATACGTCTGTTGTTATTTATATTTATCTTCAATAAAATAAATTATCGATAAATTTATGTAAAACAAAGTAAGCTGCAGTGAAAGCTTTCAGAACTGGACTGTGGAAGTTGCAGCTCTCAAAAAGCTGTTTAATATAATTTGTTATGTAACAGCTACAAATGTTAGATATTAATTTTATAGTTGGATATACATACACATGTAATAATGTATGTATGAACAAGAATATTGTTTGTGATTCAGTTAAAAAGTTTTGAAGAATGGTGTAAATCTAAATTAGTCACCGGAGTTTACACAGTTTATACAGTACAGAATAAATACTAAATGTAGTCAAGTTATTAAAATAGTGGGGAATAAAACAAAAATAGCACAATCAATAATTTTAATATACTGTAGTAATTTAAACAATTTAGAGATGAAAATGTAACGGTGAGTGAAGACAGTGTGCTGAGGAGATGGAAGAGCTCATGAATGAAGAAAATGAGAGAGAGAGAGGAGGATGGATGAAGGAAAGTGAGTGAAGCAGTTGGTCCAGATGACATACCTGTGGAGGTATGGAGATGTCTAGGAGAGAGGGCAGTGGGCTTTTTAACGAGAATCTTTAACACAATCTTGGAGAGTGAAAGGTGGTACTAATTTTCAAGAACAAGGTGGAGGTGGGATTACATCAGGGATCGGCTCTTAGCCCCTTCTTTTGTACTTAGATTTTTATCACTGATTAGCTGAAACTGTATATAAGACACAATGAACTGCTGTTAGTTCAGAAAACTGTATTTTTCTATTTTCTTTAATGTGCTGAATTGTTAATTCAGATATGAATTCCAATTAAATATTACCTGCGTATAAATGTAAAAATTAAAGAAAACGACCCACAGCTCGCACACTGCAAGGATCCAGTTTTATTGTTTCCAACTGGAAATTGCATTTAAGATGGCGGTGCTATCTACATTACTGTCATATTTAAATCAAAGTATGTTTCAAACATCACATTCTTCATGGTGCAATAAACAGGTAAAACTGGAGCCCTGCACTATGTGAGCTGTTGATCTTTATCTTTTGTTGTTTGTGTGTATTTTTCTAGTTAAATGTTACAACAAGAAAAGACCAATTTTTCAATAGTGTCTTTTTGTGCTCACTCTTTAAGATAACACTGGAAGAGAGCAGATGGCATTATTGTACCACCTTAATTATTGCTGTGTCTGTCTCCACAGGGCTATCTGACAGCAGTCGTAGAAATGCGGACAACATAAAAGGCCTTAAGAGGAAGAAGGTTGTTGCAGAGAATCAGCTAAAGAAAATTCCAAAATCTCCAGTGAAGAAGCCCCTGCAGTCAAAAACGTCTGAAACTGCTCTCCGCAGATCATCATCCAAGGAAACTACTCCTTCCTGCTCCTCCTCCTCCAACAGTCCTTCCCACAATCTTTCAACATCACCCAGTGGAAAAAGTGACCAACAATATGCCCAACCAGTTGCAGCATCCCCTGACAAGGGGTTATTTTCTGCTGAGGCTGAAAGGCTGAAGCAGGAAAAATCATCTTCTAGGCCACCATCACTTGAGCCCACAGTTGGTGAGGAGGACACTCTGACTACTGCTAAAAGGACTCTAAAGCCTAAAGAAAGCAAAAACCAAGACTCCAGCTTTGAGGGAGATCCTTACGCCAACAGTGCTCCACTTGATGTCCTACTTAAGGCCATGGAGCCTGACTTTAGTACACTGGCTGAGAGGAAAGCCTCCATGCAGGTCACAGCCATTGGTAAATCAGTTGCCAACCTCCATGCTCAACCCAGTGGTGAAGTCACAGCAATGCCACCTGTCAATGTTGGTCTCCAGACCTATTATATTGACGAACAGGGCAACGTCATTGGCATTGCAGCACCACTACAGGGAAATGTGCAGACAGCCCCACGGGGTACTTCTCCCCTTCCTACACCGCATTTTATGCCCGTTGCTTCCAATCCAGAAAAGCCTAGCTTGCACATAAACTTTAACGCAGGACCATCTACTATAACTCATGCACCTGTTCCCTCTAGCTCCAGTGCTTTGCCACAAAGCCAACCACCAGTTGTGCACACATGCCAGTCCCTCTCAGCCAGTGTTCCTAGCACCATTCAGGTCCCAGTTACACCAGGCAGCAACCAAGTTCAGATGACCACTGTAATGACCTTTGGTGGTGAACAGGTTTCCAAGGACCAAAAGCCTAAAAAACCAGGAAAGTACGTTTGTGAATACTGCAACCGGGCATGTGCAAAACCCAGTGTGCTGCTCAAACACATCAGGTCTCACACAGGAGAAAGGCCATATCCCTGTGTTACTTGTGGCTTCTCATTCAAAACCAAGAGCAACTTGTACAAACACAAGAAATCACACGCTCATGCCATAAAACTGGGTCTCATTGCACGCTCTGAATCTGGAGGCGGATCGCTATCTCAAGAATCTGACAAAGCCCCCGGAACGCATTCAGAGGCAGAGGAGAGTGGAGACAGTGATGAGGAAGGTAGCACGGCCGACTTAGACCCTGACTCATCACAGAGCAGTGTGGCAGCTTTGTCTGAAAACAGTTCACAAAGTGCAGGTGCAACACAAGCAAACCATGGGGAAGTGGACTCATCAGGTGTTTCTGACTCAGTGAAATCATCCCCAGCTCAGAGAGCTCATGAGCCTAAAGTGACAGCTGCGCTTCCAAAAGTTGTTGTGTACCCAGTTAATGTCTCACCTCCGAGGGCAGATAGTCCGAGAGTTACAGGTGCAGCACCTGAGCAAGCTGCTTCACAACGGCAACGAGACTTTCAGAGTGCCAGTCTGAGATCGAACATCACAGTCCTGTCATCTCTGAAAGAGGTGGATGGTGCAAATCCCTTACTAGACACTGTCAGTGAAGATGAAGACCAATACTGTAAGTCTCCACTGTTAGGTGGACATGCTCAGCTTCAGAGGCAACAAGCAACAGACTTTTCTCAGCAGCAACAGCCTAAGTGTCTTCTTAGTCCCCGTAGTTTGGGAAGCACTGATTCAGGTTACTTCTCACGCTCTGAAAGTGCTGATCAGGCCATGAGTCCACCCAGTCCATTTGTAAAGATAACTCCGCCAGTAGATGTTGATATTGCAAAGAGCATTCTTCCTAATGTCCCTCCTGTGGTTACCCCAGTCATGCATGTAGCACCTGAGCAGAGGCCAAGGCCCACAGACAGACAAATGCGTCCACGATTAGAAGCCAGTGCACGCTCTTTAGAAGAACGAATTACAAAGTTGATATCTGATAATGAGCTAGTAGTTGACAACAAGCAGCTGGACAGTGTAAAGCCAAGGAGGACCTCTCTCTCAAGGAGAGGTAGCATAGACTCCCCTAAGTCATACATATTTAAAGACTCTTTTCAGTTTGATCTTAAACCAATGGGAAGAAGGTCAAGTTCCAGCTCAGATATCCCCAAGTCCCCATTCACTCCCACAGATAAATCAAAGCCAGTATTTCTTCTCTCTGTACCCTCTCAATACCCACCGATGGATTGTTTGCCAATAACAAGGAGCAACTCTATGCCTACTACACCAGGACACACTGCTCTTCCCCTTAATGTTGCACCTGTCCCCCATCCTTTGCGAAGTAGTCAGTCATGTGATGACAAAATTAGTACATTGAATGATGATGTATTTTCATCAGCTCCATCAACCCCAAATCCTGCAATGCATTCTCGTACCTTAGTCAGACAAACAGCAGTAGAGGACTTTCCCCACAGTGAGGGATATGTTCTCTCCTGTGTTCGCTCCATGGATGAGGGCTATCACGGACAGAGCAATTCTGCAGAACACATGCAAAGAAGCAGATCCTTTGAACACAGTCAGGAGAGAAACAGAAAGCCTCAGCAGACTAAAGGCACGATGTATGAATGTGAAACGTGTCGTAACCGGTACAGAAAGTTGGAGAACTTTGAAACTCACAAGAAATTCTACTGCTCTGAACTTCATGGTCCAAAAAACAAACCAATGGCTGCCAAAGAAACTGACCAAGATGTTTTTCATGTTAATATACAGCAGCCCATAGCAGCAGCAACAACAAGTGGGCCAGGAGTTCTTGATCAACAGACATCATTTAGGAAGAGGAGGAAAATGAAAAGCGTTGGTGATGAGGATGATCAGTCCCCAACTGATACTATTCCACCTTGCTCGGTTAGTTTTGAGCTGCCAGCAGTTCTGGCAAACAGGACTTTTCCTCAGCATCCTCTAATAGTAGACATACAACCCAAAAACAACCAGCCAAAGCTACCTCAGATACAGCTTGTAGCAAGAGGCATTAATTCTTCAGATTCCAGACTCTCACCAATACGAGAGACCCAGATCAGCACCCCTACTAAAGGAGACATGCAAAGACAAGGCAGTGGTACATCAGTCATCAGACACACCAACTCTCTCAGCAGACCCAATTCCTTTGAGACCGAGTCTGTTGACAGGATCTCTCCTGTTGACACCATGGAGAAGGATCCCCTGAACAAACCCAAATCAGATGTAACATCTGGTATCTCAACTGACAGTTATCATGAAACAATATCAAAACCTAAGAGTACGGACTATGGAAAACAACGGAAGGAACAGTGCACGGACGGGATAGTGGCACCAGTTGGTGAAGACTCTACTCCTGTCCATCAGTCTCGCCTTGTTCGGCAAAATAACATTCAAGTTCCTGAGATTCTGGTAACAGTGGAACCAGACAGAGAACATGAAACACAGACTGCTGAGCCAGCAGATAAGCCTACAGATCAGTTCAGTTGGCCTCAGAGAAGTGAGAGTTTGTCAAAGCTGCCAGCGGAGAAACTTCCCCCTAAGAAGAAAAGAATTCGTCTGGCTCAAATGGATCACTCATCGGGTGAATCCAGTTTTGAATCCAGCCTTTCGCGAAGCCTCAGCAGGGACAGCAGTCTGTCTCGTGGCTCCAGCATCTCAGCCTCTTTTGACAGAGATGAGCCATCTAGATCAGAGAGTCCTTCTCGAGGAGAGTGTGTTGGTAAAATTCCAGAGACTCAGTGTTTGCCAACAGCCTTCAACACCCTTGGTGTGCCTGGAATAATGAGGCGTGCTGCATCTGAACAGATCACTTGTACTCAACCCTCTGTGGAGATTTCATGTGACTACCGGAGCAAGTCCTTTGACTGTGGCAATGTATCTCCAAGTAGATCTCCTGTTGGACAGCTGAAAAGTGGACAACTCTCCCAAGTTGCCCAAGTACCACTTATTGAAAGGAGACGGGGGCCATTAGTTCGGCAAATGTCTTTAAAGATCGGCCCTGAAAGTCAGCAACCTGTTCGGAAAGCTGCCACACCTCTAGATAAACCTCTCATTGGAAATGTTAGCTCTTTCACTCAGAACAGACCCCAACAGATTCACATTACTAGTAGGCGCACAGTGCCTCAGCCGTTTGTCCTGCACACAGAAGAACCACCATTGCAAAAGAATGAGCAAATGGTGCAAAGCATTAATTTGGGTAGCCCAACTCAGCAGCAACAAGTCCATGGCCTTCCACACCCTTGGCACCAAACATCAAGGGTTCAAATTTGCCAAAAGATACAACAACCACTTAACCAGATCTTAGTTTGTCGAGAGAACATCCAAAACAAACCAGCTGACTCAGAAGAAAAGAAATGTTTTGTGCCCAAATACCAACTACAGTGTCCTGCTCTGAGAACAGGCCAAACCTTTTCATTCTCTAGTACACAGGGAACTCCGATAGCCTTGCCTGTTTTAACAATACCTATTGCCAATCCGATTTTGAGCATTTCAAAATCATCTGATGGAATCCAAAATGTATATGTAGCTCAGCCCAATCAACAGGCCCCAGACATTAAAACGCAGACTGTTGTTTTTTCGGGTGAACAGCAAAGGGAGTCATTTGATCAAACCCAAGGAAGTGCTATACCGCTGCCACAGATCCTGATAACTCACGAGCAGATGCATCCTGCTCCCTCTGTGGCCAATAAAAATAGCCTGTTGTCCACTCCCAGTGTAGAAAGTGATGTTCGTGCTGCAACAACTGCAAAGAAGGATAGGACTCAAGCTCAGACAGTAGGCCATCACAACCATACTGTAGAACAAACTCCTTCCCTTGAGTCTTTACATTGCACACAGAAACTGGCATCGGTAACACTATGCCCGCAGCAGGAACCCACTGCATCAAGCAAACGAATGTTGTCACCTGCCAATAGCTTGGACATCTACATGGAAAAGCACCAAAAACGGGCTAAGGATGAGCATGGAGTGGCCTGCCTAACCGATGGCCGATCAGTCAATTATCTTAATTCCAAGATGTCAGAGGTGACCAGACAACGGAAGCTGACACTTGTTAGGCAGGTGTGCACAACCGAACCAGTGGACAGTCCCATTGAGACTGAGGCCCCGCCTCTGCCCCAGGTTAAATCAGGTGGGGAGAAGGACTCGGAGGCTACTGATGACGTTAAACCTATGTCACCTGATGGTGCTGGGATGGAAAAAGACACAATAACAGTTATTAATGAAGAGACAGGCCCTGTCCTGAATATTACACCTGGTAGCCAGTGCACCTCCATTCCAGCCAACAACAATCTGAAGCCTCACGAAAAAACTGAGGAACAGAGGTGGACTCCTGCCAAATCCCCAATTAGGCCCTCCAGTTTCCATGGTGGTCAGGTGAAACTGACCACATCTGTGTCTGTGGTTAACACAAAAGACAGCCACCGCCTCTCTTTCCCTAGCCTGAAGACCACCACTACCTTCACATGGTGTTTCTTGATGAAGAGGAAACCTCTCCATGTTCAACAGACCGACCTGAAGACTTCAGCATACGCTACCTGGACAGTCAACCCCAACAACCCTAACCCACTGGGATTGCCCACCAAGGTGGTCATGTCTTTGTTTGACTCCAAGCAGAGCTCCAAGAAAATACACTACACGTCAGCCATAAAAACGAGTGGGAAATCAGATATCTTGTCTTACTCAGGCAAGCTGAAGGATGTCATGCCCAAGGTAAGACTTAACTTTCTGCAAAGTCTAAAACATCCTAATGTTTTATTGGTGACTTGTTTTTTGAATCGCATCCAAAAATATATTCTTTTCTCTGCAGATGCCAGTAACCCAAAAGTCTGTATCAGTTGAAACCAAAAGTAAAGTGCAACCAGAGACTCAGGCCAGCAACGATTCAGACAAGGACTTGGCCGCTACAACAGAACCAAGACGGATCAAAATATTTGATGGCGGGTATGAAACAGAACAATTTGATTATTTACAAATATTAGAAACATTATTTGTGTGGTTTTAGATGTTAGCCTTCTGTTACGTATGTTCCTCATAGTTGCATTTCAAACTCACAGATACAAGTCTAATGAGGAATATGTTTATGTACGTGGCCGCGGACGAGGTAAATACATCTGTGAAGAATGTGGAATTCGCTGTAAGAAGCCAAGCATGTTGCGCAAACACATCCGCACTCACTCTGATGTCCGGCCATACCACTGTGTCCACTGCAATTTCTCCTTTAAGACAAAAGGTCAGTATCAAAGCCATGCCATTATGAATCATACAACGCAAATCATGAAGTCTTTTTAAATGTATTCTTCCTTTTAATGCAGTACATCAATTGATCCACGTGCACTTATGGGATTTCTCAAACTGATTTTTCAGTTTCCTTTTCTTTTAATAGTTGGTATAACCTTGTGTAAACAGCAATGAATGTAGTTCTATGAATTTTTTAAAATTTATATTTCTTTCTCATACCTGATTGTGCAGTTTAAGACTATATCTGTAATACATCTGAACTCAAAGAGTTTACCTATTCCTTTTACAAGCTGTGAAATTAAAAATGTTCCACCATCTCTTAAACCAAGACAGTATGATTCACCATTCTTTATCGAACTTGCCTACCCACGCGACACTGCAGAACAGTACTTGGTGTCAGCAACCCACGTTCATTTAAAAATGTCTTTATCAGTTACTCACCCTTTACATAGAGCTTTCCCAAAGACCACATACTCTTACATAAACTCCTTCTGTGCTATTGTTCAAGCTCTACCCACCCGTAAGACCTCATTGCCTCTTTTTTTTGTTGTTGCAGGCAATCTGACCAAGCACATGAAATCCAAGGCCCACAGTAAGAAGTGCATGGAGATGGGGGTGCCTGAGGGTCTAATTGATGATCAGGATGCTGAGGACTCTGGTACGGTGCTTCACTGCTCAGGCTTTGCCTTGAGGGAAATACAGAAGGATCATTATTTGCGCAAAAGCCATAACTTTTACAAGATGAACAATATGTCTGTAAAATGAGTTTTGTGTTACAGTATATAGTTGCATATATATAGTGACTTAATTCAGATTTATTTATGCAGTCTACTTTGGTTTCAAACAAGGGGATTGCCCTTCTTTTATTTGTTTAATGGCATGAAATATAAAACATGGAGTGTCCCTGCTTGTGCTCTGTTGCTGTGTCGATCAATGGCTTTGCCACGGTCTAATTAGAAATTCTAAATGCAGCTTCTTCCTCTTAACTCAAAGCGCATGTGGGCGACATGCACAGCGTTTAGAAAGAGGAAATTGCTGCATCTAATTTTAGAAAAAAAAGAGAGAGGAAGAGAGAAGCTGCCTGAAAACATTCTGTGGTCCAAGACTCTAACAGCTTATTTGTTTTTCCTCCTCTGCCTGTGATGGAGCTCAGGGGCGTATGGTGGTGTAGGGTGTGAAACACTGCAGCAGCAGCAGCAGCAGCAGCTCTAAACATCCCTGAATAGCATTCCTAGTGTTGGCTTTTCTCACTTTAACCTTCTGGGGTCAAGCGTATAATTGGCCATTTTTGACTACTTTTGATTTTACCTTCATATTTCACCTTAAAAATGCCATGTTTGGTGTCATTTTTTTCAGCACAACCTCACATGTGTGACTTTCCAGTTATTTTTTTCATTTTGACATGCTGTCTTAACACATTGGACCTAAAATCACACAAAAAACCGAATAGGAAAAAGCTAGATTTTTTACTGTGAAAACCACAAACATGTTTAACGAACTGTTTTTAGAACTTGAAATGCAAATATAAATTATAAGTTTCAAAAACCTATGTAAAAATTTAGCAATCAACAAAGTTATATATAACTATTTACATAAAAATACAGGCAATGCCTCAGGTGTTTTTTTTGTGCAACTATTTACACAATAATTTTTGTCACAATAAGATGCCACACAAATTATTTGTGCCACTCCAAAAAACAGTTCTTGTCCACCACAAGACAGAGGGGCACAGCAGAGGTCTGACATCTACAGGGTGTATCACTCCTCCTGTTGTCCACCTGGAGACAGCGTTTACATTTCAATCTGCCTTTGGTGGCTTTTTGGCCAGCATCTGTGACAGTCAGTAATCACTTCATTGTTTTGACACACAAAACAAAAAAATGAGTAGACTACACACTCCACGCAACACGCTAAATTTCACAAATCTCAAAACTCACTATTGGTATCGCTCTCTCTCTTTCGCTGCAGTCACTCCCACAACTTTCCCTCCTCAGCAACCAAATGCTGCATGTTGCTATATAATTTTTTGATTGGTTGATGTGCATTTTTCCACCAATAGGAAAGGGGATGTCATGTTTTTTGTTTTATTTTTTATTTTTGTTGCTCGCAAGTGCTTTCTGCTTGCAAGCGCTTTCCTTAGAATATCCCGTTTTTACCCTTTCTTCCTATACGAAATGTGACAACAGCATTCAGGAAAAAGCATGGCATAAATCATTTATCATAACTCTGGTTTTACTTGGCCTATCAACACAATTTAGAAACTGGTATACGGTTTGACGTCCGCACTTTCGACACAAGTTGAAACAAAGACTCAGCGAGGCTCCGTCTTGCTGCTACCTCATGTGAAATTAGTCAAATGATTTGTAAATTTGTAAGTACTGAATGATTTGGACGCAACGGCGTGTCCGTCGATTCCAGAGGGTTAAGAAAGAAATGATGATAGATGATATAGATAATAATAAAAGATATTAAGTGAATGAAAGAGCCTATTTTTTCTAGCTGTAATGACGCATATGTACAACAGAATTCAGAGAGAGATTTTCTTCTAACACATTTTCTCTGCAGGAGACCGCAGTCAGGTGAGCAGTGCTGACCGTCAAGATTCAGATGGAGATGACTCTGACGGTCCTGATGATGAGGAGAATGATGACAACGAGGAGGAAGAGGAGGACAGCCAGGCAGAGTCGGGACTCTCTACCAACCCTTCTGTGTCTGCCAGCCCACAGCATATCTCTTCCAAAGAGGCTGACATCCCTCCTAGTGCACTCTTAGCCCAGATGTCGATCAGCTCAGTCTCCCTCCCTCTATCCCAGCCTGTAGCTCCCGAATCCCACACAACATACTCTGAATCCGTCCCCATGATGAGCCCCGTGTCCCTGAGCAAGCACTCAGGGTCCTGCTGCAGTCCAATGCCTTTCCTTAACTCTCCTCCACCTGTTGCCACCATATCAGAGTCCTACACCTCAGACACAGAGTCGGTGCACATGATGAGCCCAGTGTCACCCTGCAGGCAGATGTCCATCGACTACCCTGACTTTGATGTGCCCCCTAGTCCCCCAGTGGAAGGCAAGGGTTCCAAGCTAGGCCAGGTGAGACCTACATTTTCTCATTGTGTCTGTCTCCACCCTTCCCTCTCTGCTTCCCTTCTTTCCTATCCATACTCTTACTTTGAATCCTGCATGCGAGGCACTTCCACAAAGCTCCTTTGAATTCTCTCACCAAAGGTGAATAGTCCCATAGACTTATTGGATTGATCCAAATATCTTGTATAGGATTTTGCAACAATAAACTCAAGAAGTAAGATTATTTCTTTCCTTTCACAGGACACCGCTGCATCTCCTGCTGTGGCAACCAGTGAATCGAGTATACCAGTGGACCGGGGCACACAGACTTCCTCCTTTGCTTCTCAAGTTCCTTCACACTTCCCCCCTCACGGTGTATCTCAAACACCAGGAGCAGAGACCCAGACCCACCTGTTCAGTCACCTGCCCCTGCACTCCCAGCAGCCGTCTCGCTCCTCTTACAGTATGGTCCCAGTTGGGGGGATCCAGTTGGTCCCTGCTGGCCTGGCAGCTTATTCTACCTTTGTGCCAATCCAGGCTGGCCCCGTCCAGCTCACCATCCCAGCTTTGAGTGTCATTCACCGAAACACGAGCCCGTTGCCAGCTCCCAACACTCCACCCCAACCAGAGAGCTTGCCAACTCAGCCACTTGTGGTCCAGGAACCAATCAGCAGTGTTGTACCCTGCTTCCCTCTAGGGCAGGTCACGGGCCTGCAGGCTCAGACAATCCAGCCAGTGGGTCTGGAAACACTTAACCTCATGGGCCTGACCAACACAGGCCTGGCACCCACACAGCTGCTGCCCCAGCAAGGCCTCACCCTCAATGCTGCCCTTGGAGTGCAAGTTTTAGCTGCCAACCCCACCTCCCAAAGCAGCACTGGCCCGCAGACACATGTCCCAGGACTGCAAATAGTAAATATCGCCCTGCCTGCCATCATTCCTTCACTCAGCCCTCTGTCCACCCTCAGTCCCCTCCCCGGGTCCTCTGAGAGGCAGGGAAGCCCTGAAGCTCTGGGAACGCAGCCACCTCAAAATGAACACAGGCTCGGTTCACCACCCGCCCCTTTGAAGGTCAGCAGCTCTCCAGAATTGACCTCAGGCAGCAGGCCTAGCCCTGGAGGTAACAGTAGAGCAGAGCTCACACAGACTGGGGCGAGGGAAGACAGAGAAAAATCCCCACAGCAGAATCTGTCACCAGCTCCCGAGAGTCAAGCAAACAGTCCCAAACAGCCTACAGTTCAAGGAGCTGGTGATCCCGCACCTCTACGACCGCCACCAGTGACCAGCTGGCAGAAGGTAGTTGATGACTATAACGAGGCCTCCAGTGACGATGAAGACCGACTGGTCATTGCCACCTGAAACCCCCAAGTGGAACACTCTTCTTCTTCTCTTTTTGTAATTCTTGTCACTTTGTAAGACTGAAAACACTTTTCAGGGGTTTGTTTCTCAGCAAATCACCTTTCAAAGCACAGATGCTGACATTCATATTGTACGTGCAATCATATGACAATTATGATGATGACCAATCATTTAATTTTTATTTTTATTGTCAGCTCCAGACAATTTTTTATTTTTTTTTGTACATGTTGTATAGACAATTGTGCCTTTATGGAGTTTCTTGGTTAGGAATATGTGCATAATTCCTTATAAATTCAGTCATTGCTTGTGTTTATTTCAAAAAAATAAAACAAACCATAATAATGGATGATATCAATTTTATTTTGGAAGATTCATCATTCGTAAATTTATGGAATTATAAATGTTGTACTTGTATATGTACATTTCTATGGATTATCGGGCAATGTTTCTGTGTACAGATGTTGTGTTCAACTATTTATTATAATCCATCTAGTGCCCATTTTGATTCATAAGTCCATAGGTATGTGCATTATGGTAGCTTTACATTGCTGTATCAATATTCTTAACTGTATCAGTAAAAAAATTTGTTTATAAACCTTTAAACTGTCTTAGACATTATTGATTAAGGAGGATTTTCAGCCCTCTGAAGATCTGCAAACCTCACCAATTTCCAACGGTTATCAGTTTATAGGCTGTGCTTGTATGTAACGGAAATCACGGGAAACAAGCCAGGAAAACTCATTCCTGTTATTAAATACAGACTTGAGTTTGCTTCTCCTCTAATAATAGAAGCTACTTTAAGCTGTTCCCTTATTCACAAGGGGTCACCACAGCAGGCCGCTCCATATGTTTGATTTGGCAGATTTTACACCAGACGCCTTTCCTGACGCAACCCCAAAGGGATTTGCGTCTCCTGCCGGGACCAAACTGGAGATCTTTCACTTGTTAGGCAAATGTGTAAGCCGTTAAACTATGGAGGCACTTTCTCCTCCCTTATGGTAATTATAATAATTATATATAGTATGACCTCTGCACACTGTCTCGCTTACCATCACTTTTATTGAATTACAACGTTTTGGTCCAAACGACCTTCGTCAGGTACAAAGAGACAATAATCACACAATCACTTACGTAC